>JANKYE010000002.1:351322-363122 GCA_032467995.1 Erythroxylum dillonii | reverse complement strand
AACAAAATAACATTCTTTAAAAATTTCAATCGTTTAAAATTTAGGGTTAAACCCGCAAAGAATTTACCCAACTCGCGTAAGGATTTAAAAATATTTTTTAATAATTAGAACCTTCCTAAAATATCTTATAAGTAAAAAAAAAACCATTTTATTTATTATTTGTTATTTTTTTATTTCCCAATTCAATTGACTTACTCGCAACTTTAAAATAGCTAGTAAAATTTACTAATTTATAATTAGAAAGTCACATGTTTTAATAAACAATTTTTTAATAAAAAATACAAGAAAAATTTATGTATAACAGTGACTTTCCCAATTTTTACAAAAGGAAAAATTTTGTGTGCTAAATACATTCTCATGTTTCCCTTTTGTAAAAAATTCCTAGTTAAAGGGGTGGGGTTCTTTAAACTACAAGGAACTGAAATCAAATGACAACGGAGCATGTTACTTGTCTCTTTTGAAGAAAGAAGAAGGTTATTTCTTTGCAAAATTATATTTAATTTCATATGTGACAATTATCTCAAAAAAAATTCCTTAGATGCGGGAATAATCAATATGAAATTAAATTTTAAATTAATTCTTTATATTTTAACTTAATTCAAAATTAGATTAGATTAAATTTAATTAGTTAATTAATTTTGGGTTATTTCGAACTAAATTCAAACCTAATTGTTATGTTTATATGAATAGAATAACAATATATTTAGACCAACTTAAACTCTTAAGTTTTAAATTTAAATCTTAAATAATTTTCACATGCTCAAAATTAAAATTGATTGAGTCTAAATAAGTTGACTAAAATTCAACTGAAAATAGAAAATAAATTTAATAATATTAATCTCTAATTAACAACGAAAGTCGCATACTCGAAGTTAAAATCAAATTTTATCATACTCAAAGTTAAAATTAAACTTGATGAATTTAAATAAATTAAACATGAACTCGATTTTAAAAAGGAGAATAAATTTCATAGTGTTAACATCTAATTAACCATATCTTTTAATTTTATAATGTCAATACCTAATTGTTGTCAAGAATTTTATTTAATTATTTTAAAAATGCATATTAACGATATCTTTTACACATAAAACTAAATTAATAAAAGAATGGATTTCATTTTTTTTTTTTGGAAAAATAGAAGAACATGCAATCAATATCATTTGGATGAACACTGGGTAAATCTTCGGATTGACGCAATAGTCTATAAATTATGTCAATCAGGTACTCCGTACTAGACAAGCCTAGTACGACTAGCTCAGTTGAGAAAATTCAAACACAAGAGTCAGGACCTTTTGGTCTCATACCCTCCGCTACACAAACTCGACTACTCCCTAATGTCAATTCCTAATTATGCAATTATTATTATTTAGTTATATAGTAAATAAAATTTAAACAAATACATTAACTAACAAATAACAAGTCAAATTCAAAACTAAAACACTAGCTCGTTAGTGTTTGAATAAGCATTTAAATGATCAATACTGGTTGACAAAGTATTTAAAATTATCAATAGCTTTTGAATAGGTATTGCCAAATTGTGACACATAAAGTAATTAAACGACCCGTATCATTAGAGACACTAATAAACGAGTAACTTGAATGCAATGTAAATAACAGAGCCAGCTTGAGATTCAGGTGGCTTTATATAGCAATAAATTAGGTTTCGCACCACAACAACAATAATCTAATAAAAGTTACCGAGTCTGTAATACATAACCTTATTCCTAATCGAGTGGAAGGCAAAATGAAATAAAAAAGAATGTGAACCCGAGCTGGGATCAGTAAGACTTATAAACTTAAACATACTTTCTCATCACAGTTTGTACGCCAAAGAGAAAGACCCAATTCTAGTCTTCCATCTCTAGAGAGGTCTTGTGTGTCGACCACCTGCCTTACCACAAAGACGAGCGTTCTTTGGGATTGGGTATTCATCTCTGAGCGAAGTTGTCGAAGTGTAAACCCTGATATAAAGTTGCTGACCTAAGTATTGTCGTGCCCAGAACTCGGACCTCAGGTTCCACATTCCTACGTTGTCCAGTGGGACGTATATTGCAGACCATGACTTCGGATATACCTGTATTTTGACATCACGTCCCATAAATATGGATTAAGTGTTCGGTTCTTGTCAAAAGAAGTTGAAGAGTATTGGATTTTGTTGGTTCTCACCTGAATGGTGCATCGTGCAACACCGTCCCTGAGATTGTATTGGTTCCTGCTTGCTGATGTCCACTGTCCTCCATCCATTCTGCAATTTAACAAGAATTCAAACATAAGCTAAGAAAACCAATTTTATATAATGTGTGTACCAATTCGAGTTTCGAACTTTTCTTTGCAACCCCCGATTGACCTTATTTACTAACCCAACAACAAAGAAGCTGTAACCGTCGAAGTGGTAGCTCTGGACAATGTCTTCGTAGTTTTGGAAAACGATCTCCACATATGCTCTGTAGTCGAGGGTCAAAACCGAAGTGTCAAGGTATATTCCGCCGCCGTAAGGTCTATCGGATATGCTGTTCTCGCGGAACACTCCCGGAATTTTGAAGTAGTCGGCGAGTTTTAAGGGAGTGTCTCCGATGACAAAGGACACGCTATTGATTGCATATCTTTGCTTGCCATTAACTTGACCCGCTGAACTTGAAAAAATGACGGTTCTGGTCGTGTTGATCATACCATAGTGATACGAACCTTGTGGATTTGGTCTTGGTCCGCTTGCTGTAAGATTAGTCCTGTAAAACAATCAACTTGTCATTAGTGTCCCATAAGAATTAAGGACAATCCGAAGTCAATAAGACAGAATAAGTTTAACCGGGCTCATATTCCAGTTCGAGTTCAAATATTCGGATTTGAACGGAGTTCAGTCCGTGCAATTAACATGTTGAGTTGTATAAGAGGATTACCTAATGGAGCGAGCTTGGCTTAGAGACCAATCGACTTGAACGGTTGGTCCACCAGGGGGTGGCCCGGAAACAGGACCGGCAGAGTTGGAATAGTGAAGAACACCGGTGGTGGTCAGAACCCGGGTGGTAAACCGACTAGAGACCACAATGTAGTAGTCTTGCCCGGGCTGGTCAGCTGTGAACAGAACAGAGTAAGATTGACCAACGTGAACATCAAGTGAGGAGTAAGTGGTCTGTAGTGTATGTGTTCCCTCTACTTCCACCAACTTCAGCTTGTGGTTCTGGATTCGGAAATTCAGAGAATTCTGCAGTCCAACGTTTGATATCCTGAGCCTGTATGTTTTTCCTGAAACCAAAGTCACCTGGTGATTACTTATACACAACAAAATAAGGATAGTTAGTCTCAAAACTCGACTCCAACTCCGACCAAATCCGTTAAATTCTGCACTTGAGTGGATGAAGTAATGGTTTACCTTGTTCAACAGTTAAATAGTAACCACGAGGGCCACGACCATTGATGAGTATTCCATCAGGAAATGGAAGCTTTTTCCCTTTGTCCAGGTGAGCTTTCAAGGCCTATACCATACCATATGATCGTACCATTTCAACTTCCCAACAACAATAATAATTCAAGAGAAACAAATTATTAAACCCAAATCTAATGGAATTTAAGCTCGATCAAAGAAGACTTAATCCAGACATTCAAATTCCCATTGTAATGGAAGCGTTATGTATTAAATCATTCACACGGGAACACCTCACTCGATGAGAATTTGTTCTATTTAAACATCATAAACGAAACAAGAACCTCATATGCACTCGTTGACCTGAAAATTAGGTCTCGTATCTTTCACTAAATAAGGAGCATTAACAACATAGGAACTCTGTCATAAAAGACACTCCCTGACCAAATGATAACATCTGTTAAGAAGAACTCATCGTCATCTATAACTATAAACATGGAATGGGCTTTCTTCGGCAGCTGGAACTCATTGTAGTGTCATAAATAGTCAACATCCTTTACCCTACCGGCAAGGGAACATGCAATTATTAAGGATGTGACATGGAGTGGACATAGATTTCACAAAAGATTAAAGAAAAAGAAAAAGCGAATATTCTAAGAAATTGGATGTTTATACTTGATATGTTTGTTTTCTTTTACCGTGTGATTGGATTTGTACCAATCTCCAATGAGGACGGTGTAATCGCCGGCGGGATCAGGGAAGGGCACGGGAATAAGTGGACGGCTGAGAATTCTGATGCCACCGAACCCACCGGCGGCTTTGTGGAAAGCGAGAGACGGGAAGTAGTAGAAACTCCCGATTTGGTCTTTTACTTGGAGAATATATGTGAAGTTCTTTCCAGGAGGTATTGGACAAGTAGTTCCAAAGACACCATCCTCGTACGAGTTTCTTCTCTGTTGAATTCCATTCCTGCATTTTAGTTTTCACAATCCAGGAAACAGAAGGTCAGGTTTAATACTTTAATTCCCTGGTTTGGGACTCATTACGTTTGAGATAAGCAATTTTCCATTACCTTCACATGGACACAACAAAACCGCGTGACCCTATCCTAGAATTTAACATAGTGGAAGATAGCTGGACGTTATTAGCTTCACAATGACAAGGTGACAAACATAAGATGTCACTTTCCATTTACGTAAAGCTTAACAATGCCGTCTGAAACGACAGTTTTTCAGTCCCACGCTTAGAATGGGTTTGATACATTAGCTTGGAAACAGACGAATCTTAAAAATGTAATGATAACCCATTTCCCAACTCTATTCATTGCGTAAATTGCAGCGCAAATAGCTTTAATGGATACAAAAGAATGACAACCAAATTGGCCAGATCTAACAGATGACGAGTCACGGACTCGCATAAGCTCAATAAGTTTAACAAAAAACCTAGGAAAGTGCATCAAATGTTAGGAGATCAAACTAGAACAACCTAGTTATTCAACAACCAAGAACAAGAAACAAGGAATGACTCAGATGGATTTGTCTTTCTCATAAAGAAAAGTACATGAGATAAAAGATATAGAGACGAAAAAGATCAATACCAAGAGAGTAAGAAAGGCTCGTCTAAACTGTTAAACACGTTGATAATAAGATTATCATTGGTTACTGAATGAATATCAGGACCAGGGAATTGTCCATTGATGAGTATACCCTGTGCAAAAGGAAACGAAATTCATTCAGAATCACCATTGATAGTTCACAGTAGCTACAAGAACTAGAACAAATAGTGCAAGATTTGAACACAAACCCGTTGACGAACACCAAGTGGGTATATATCTCCATAAGTGACATTCCAGTTGAAGAATCTGTAGGGATCGTCAGCTCCAACAATGGAGAAAAGAGACACGGCCACGCATAATAGTGCACGAAGTATACGTGTGTAACGTGTCCCCTCTGAATTGTGCGGCATTTTCGATTTCAACCGCTGATATAGAGACCCTTTAGAAATCTCTTAATTAGTGTTGCAGAGAAAAGAAGAATGAGAATGAGATTTTAAAAGGGAAGTGAGAGAAACTTAGTCAGTGGATGGAGGAAGAAGGCGCCATGTTTATAAGTGCGGTACAGAGCTTAGCTAGCCGTAAAGACACGGAAAAGAGAAAATGGCTAAATAAATAAAGGGCAAAACTTAAATTTTAATTATTTTATCAATAATAAATAATGTTGATTAAATTTATAAATAATTTTTAAAATAATTAAATTATAGGTCACGTGTCTGTTACTAGTAAATAAATAAATTAAAATTAAAATCGTGAAAAAGAAAAACAAAATAATAACAATTTGAAAAAGAAAGAAAATGAAGTGTCGGTGTTGGGTCCATCGTTAGCGTATTAGTTGAATACTGTCGTGTCCGAATGTCCTTGTTTGTCTTTCCCACATGGGTTTGGGAGGCGAAACGCATGTGACTGAGGAGGTAATTTTTACTCACTGTAACGGCGTCGTTGTCCTCCAATTCGCGTTTGAATAATCCATCCAATGCATTGTTCGTCTTTGTACACTAATTACAAATTTTGAACTGATCATACCCACCAAAAGTGCGTCAAGAACTCGACAGAAAGCTGCTGCGAACAATGGGTACCCACTTTGGCGTGTTCGATGACATTGACTGGATGAATCTGGAGCGCTTGAAAGACCATCCTAATCATGACATCTGTAACCACAAGTAAATATATGGGTTCAGGAAGATAAGCGTGTAACGTGAAGTTTCGCCTGCGTTCCTGATTCTGACTTTTACTCATAGCTACTTTCCTCAGATAAAACGATCCTGCGATAGTCTCAAGTTTGTATAAAGGCTTGATAAATTTTGTTATGTGTTTATTTTTTAATGGGAACTATTTAATGCGCCGTTTGGAATTTGGATGGGGTTACTTTTACCGTTCGATGTTCCAACTACCCTTTTAGAAAATCAAGAACTAAGCTATTATTTATCGCATTATTATCAATTACAATATTACTATTAATTAAAATATAACTAATTTATTAATTAAAACATTGTTATTAATTAATTAAAATATTAGAATTAATTAATTAATACATTAAAATTAATTAATTACATTATTTTTTACAAACCAATCACTATCAATGGTAATAGTAATTATTTATTCCTCTTAACCAACTATCATAATTATAATGATAATATCCATTCTCATTCCTTACTATATTCATTCTCATTCTTATTACTATTCTCTCATATAAACCAACCGTTCCCTAAATCTTTAGAGTCAACTCGAACCTTGCCAAGCTTGCTTGCTCTTTTGTGTCTATTAATTGAAAGATCTTGTGACAGTAGGTTTAGAGTAAGTACACATTAAACTTCAATAACTAACCAAAACATAAGAATTACAAGATCTACCATTATTTTAAATAATTGTCTCAGATGGGTCATGCCATAATTGGCGGTTGCATTGTCAATAAAAGACAATGTTGACTAATTCAGAAATGTCCAAATCAAGGAGACGTATGATTACTTACCATACTCAATATCAAACCAATTATGGCAATAATTACGTCTGGTCGTTTAGGCTCATTGAATCTTAAAATTTACATGAAGCCTGTATTTTACTGAAAGGGCCTCTTGCTTCTAGACAGGACCATCCACTGCTATTCCCTAACATGCATAGGAACAGAGAAAGTGGTGATCCATTCACACACTGAAGAGCTTTTCAACAGGATAGATCCAATCCCTAGTCCAAGCTTACACCCAAAACTGAACACCTCGCCTAGATGAACTAGGAATGTGAAGCAAACCCATTTAGCTTAGTAATCATATAGGAGATCCTACTCAGTGAAACCGGAATGACCAAATGAAACTCTCAAACTTGTACCTTGCCATCAGCTTTCTTAGTTCTAAATTGCCAGTAGCTTCACTTCTCGTAGCATAACCATCTCAAATGTCCTTTCTATTTGTATGTATGTCCATTGCATTCAAGTTCAAGGCCAATAATCATTCATTATGACTTAAAGTCCCTTTATGATGGGGAAGTGAATCATTTCATTAAGGAACCATAGGTCCCATTTTTACTCTTGGATATGTATTAGGCATACTTTAGGTGCACACATTCATTGGCAAACCGTGTGTTCCGCATGATTCACTTGATAAGTCGGTGACTCGTAATCAAGTAACAGACTCGATCCAACTACACTTACAAGTTCTAATATATCGTTACTTCCAACCAGCTATTCCTTTCAATCACCAAGTGAATGGCAGTCCATAGGGAAGATTTATTTACCAATTCAACCACCCCATCGGCGCGACCAAAGGAACATTTTACCCTTATCCAATCCCACAAGACTATAGAGTGCAACATTACCACTGTTACTCTGTTTTCTAAAACAAACTTTGCCTATTCTTTGACTAGAACTTGTGATATAAAAACTATAGCAGTCTCATCAAGCCTTTCTAAACATCAAACAGAGACATCTTTGATATAGCATTCTTTCCTCAATCTAAGGAATGTTAGTATTACAACTTACAAGCAGTCCTAGTACGAAAAGAGCCTCAACTTCATCACCTGAGTTAATCAGCTATCACCAACAATCCACCAAGTCAAAACGTTCTGAAAAAGAGCAAAGTTATGCTGCAAATACATACTTGCAACAGTCAATAACTCACGAACAACAATGGAGACTTGTCCCTTCCAGAAAAGCAAGACCTGCTTAGCCAATTAAGCTTTACCTAAACAATATAATCCCATAACCTATAACAATCTATGCACCGTCTTAACGGCTTATCCTCCTCACGGAAATCAGTAACAAACGATTCCGAATTAACAGTATATAGCAGGAGAACAAAATGAAATCTCTGCAACTTTATTTAATTGAAGATTATACCCATTTCGATTCGTACAGACTTAACAAAAACAAATCAAAGAAAAGGAACTCACCGAAGCAAATTACAATTTAGTCCCGGAAAAGAAGACTGAGACGAGAAGCGAACTTGCCAGTTGGGTCGAGAGAGGCTTCGTGGAGTAGACCACGCTTAATGTTGTTCAAGCGATTCGTTAGACCTTCGTTCTCTTCTCTGAGAGCAGAGGTGTCCTCCTCAAGGTCGTGTATGCGATACTTTTGACCCAATGATCTGACGCTCAACAGAAGAATCCCCGTCATCGCAAATAACTGAATGAAGTTGTGCTTGTTCTTCTTCGCGTTCGCAATAAACCCTAAGCTCTTCCTAGGGTTTTGACCGGCGCCGGCGAGACCGTCTGAGCTTGAGGAATCCATATGAACAACTCCCGCGTGAAGAGGGAAGTACGCCAAAACATGCTTGAATACCAAGTATTGGGTACTGATGAGATACGGAGGACCGGACTCAGAATTGGGCCTTTGGGCTCAACATCTCTTTAGTACGGGCCTTTGAGCCGACCATTAACATTTAATTTAAAAATTATTAAAAGGACAAAATTTAATTTAAATATTACGAAATATTGAAAATTAATTTATCATAAAAATAAATCTTATAATCATTTTTTCTCCTTTTACCTTTTTATTAAATAGAAAACTTACATTAATTATTTCCCAAATTTATTCGGCATAAATTTAATAGTCAATATATTAATAAGTTCTTTTTTGAAATTAAATGGAGAAAACTTCATTAAAAACAATTGTCCGCTGCTAAAGCAGATGAAATACAAATAGGGAATGATAAATCCCAATAAACAAGACCTGACGTTGAACTAACATTTCTCGCAAGAGTATCCACAACACAGTTCGAAAATATTTTACAAAACCCAAAATGAACATCATTTATGGAATTACTAAGAAATAAGCAATCATTAACAATAAAATCCACTTCCGACCGATTGCGACTATTGGATAAAAGACTCTGAATAACCAATTGTGAATCTGATTCAATGTAATCGAGTGTAAATTTTTCGTTTTAACCCAGCTTAATGCTTCACGAATACCCATAGCCTCTGTTGCTGACGGATCCAAAACTCCAGGAAAGATATTACTACCAGTTGCTATACAAATACCATTACTGTTCCGAACAACAAAACCAACACCAGTCTGCTTCGACTCTTTGAAAATAACAGCATCAGTGTTAATTTTAATATAACCAGCTGGTGGTTTCTGCCATACCTGAGGAGTATCAATGGCGTTATTTACAGCTGCAGATTGGCATCTCCTAGCGTTATTCCAATTCCTTAACATCGAACGAGCTAGAAAGAGTATAGCTTGAGCTAAATGCTGAAGGCCATTCCAAATCAAATCATTCATATTCTTCCACAAAGCCCAATAAATAGAGATAGCCAAACACTGATCATCATCAGTATAATTATGTGCAACAAAAGAAAACCAAGCGGGCATCTCAACAGAGTTAGCATGAAATAAACCCAAATGAGAAATAGACTACACCTCATTAGCACGACATCACTCTAATAATATGTGTGAAACAGATTCAGACCCAATACCACAAATAGGACACAAAGGCGAAATCTCCACACCTTTATGTACAAGGAGAGTACGAACAGGCAAACAAGCATTTAATGAACGCCAAAAGAAATTTTTCATCTTGGCAGGAATAGATAAAGACCAAAACTTCTTCCAAAGAGGAGAAGGAAGAACCTGATGTAACCCTCGAGGAATGGCATGTATAGCACGATAAGCACTCTTAACTGAATACACTCCTTTCTTATTAAGAGCCTAAACCCAATCATCAATACTTCGATGTAAGCTCAAAGGAATCTGGAGAATTAAATCTCTATCTCACTCATTAAACAAAGCTGAGATTAAGGACAAATTCCATTGTTTGAGATCTTGAGAAATCAAATCCGACACTTTAAGAGTTAGCCGAGCATCATTTAGAACCGAAGTGACATAAGGATTCTCCTCATCTGGCAGCCAAGGATCAGAACAAACACAAATCGTACTCCCATTTCCAACACGTTTCTGACATCCTTTTTTAACAAAATCAATGCTATAAAAAATACTACTCCAAGTATAACTAGGATTAGTACCTTTTTTTGCATTCCAGACTGTGCTTCGCGGAAAGTAGCGGGCTTTAAGAACTTTAGCAACCAAAGAAGAAGTATCACTCAACAACCGCCAAAATTGTTTTCCAAGCAAGGCCATATTAAAATCCTGAAAAGTTCGAAAACCCATCCCCCCGAGATGTTTTGGCCAACACATTTTCTCCCACGCCATCCAAGGAATACCTTGCTTTTGTCTTAAATTCGTACCCCACCAAAAGGAATTCAGCATTGTCTCAACCTTCTTACAAAAACCCACAGGCAATTTAAAAATAGTTATAGCATAGTTAGGAAGAGACTGAGCGACAGATTTCAGAAGAATTTCCTTACCAGCACGCGACAGAAAAGTTCTATTCCACCCATGTACTCGCCTCCACAACTTCTTTTCGATAAATGAAAATATTTCCTTCTTATCCATTCCAATAAAAGAAGGTAAGCCCAAATATGTAACATTCCATCACCGATAGGAAGGGTAGAATAGTAATTTTTGAGTGGTCAATGGGCGTTTAGAAATGCCTTTACATGTTCATGCATAATATAGAATCCGTATACAGGTAAATAGTAAATTTTACACTTGAAAAATGACTGTACATGCATTCATGACTTTTCCCGGTAAATTTGTTAATAAATATGACTGTTATGAAAAATGTGATTTGTGTGCTTGAAAATTGATTGGAGTGGGTCTTTGTGAGTTTTCAATTTTTTGAGAATTTTAGATTTTTTTTTTGAATTTTCGGGGTACTTTTTCGGACTAAGAAAAATGTTAAGTGGCAGACTGATTATTTATCGGTAGTAGAAATTACTGTCCAATGGCATGAAAAATTAGATACATGATTTTATTAAATTGAGTCATTGAAATTGGGAGAAAATTTGGTTGAAAAATTGAGATAAATAGACTAGTTTTTTTTAAAGATCATTTGGAGGCATAAAATAATGACAATTGGCATCCACTTATAAAGCTTTTCTCCCAAATTAAAGACCATTTAATGGTCTTTTAAGTGACATTCACACACTTCTCCTTTTTAAAGGGGTTTGGTGATTTTTTTGGCATTTTCTCCTCCATCTTCGTAGCCCTCCTCTTCTTTATCCCTTTTGATGTTTTGTTCATCTTTTCTACCTTCTTCTCCCTTGCTTGCTCTTCTTTTGCTCATGAAAAATTCAACATAAAACATAAGCCTTCAAGATGATGATGCTGTGTGTGGTGAGTGGAAGTTAAGAAGTTTGTGACAAGTTTGGAAGATTGGAAGATGTGAAGTTTAATAGGTAAGAAACATGTTTTATCTTATGGTTTTGTATCTAATTGAATTAGTTGTGATGTTATTTAATTTAATTGCATGAAACTTTTGTGTGAAGTATATGGGTATGTATTTTGCTTGGTTGATTGATGTTGATGAAGTAGAATTTGAGGACTGTATTTA
>JANKYE010000002.1:323589-351222 GCA_032467995.1 Erythroxylum dillonii | reverse complement strand
AGGAGAGGTGGCTTAGGTTACCCTATATGAACTGTCTCATTGATCGGGAACGGTAGACCCGAAAGTGTGTGTTTTAGAAAAAATTGATTGGCATAAGCATCAATTGCAAGATTAATGACTTTAGTGAGGCTTAAACCTAGGAAGAAGTGAGTATGGATATGGGAATGAGTTTGTGACGATATTTATGGAATAATACCGAGATTATCATGAACATGCATCGTACATATATGTGCATGAATGAATGCTTATAATAGGGCAAAATTATTAATGTGTGTTCAACGTATTGTATAAATGGGTTGTGCAAGTTAAAAGTTCGCAGTCAGGCATTTCCAGAATTTGGAAGCAAATGCTAATTTGGAGCGTACTGTGAGTAGAACGAGATGGTCTCATTTTTCTTCTTTGTTTTGTTTTGCGTCATTTTGTATAGCTTGAATTACCGAAAGTGATTGATTATTGGGTTCCGGACAGGAGGTCTGATGATTGTGATACTGAGTTTTGATATTGAAGTACTCCTTGAATGTGAATTGGATGACCTATGTGTATTTAAAGTGATTGATAAATGTGTTTTGAATGTGCTTTATGTGTGATAAGTGAAATTGCATATGTATGAGATATGACTCACAACTCTACTGTTGAGTGTCGGACTACGGTCCGATGATATGTGAAAGTGAGTGTATGGGATTGATGCATTTCATTGCATAAATGTATGAAATATAATGGCTGTTGTGACCAGAGGAGCCACCGATCAGAGCTTTAAACTCAACGAGTAAAAATAAGTTTCGAGCTCATAAGTGAGTTAGAGTCTCAGGCTCAACGTTTAATGAGCCCTATATGAGACAGTTATCAATGAGCAGGTATCCAATGGATACGGGATAGTTAGGCACTCGGTCACAACAAAATAATAAATAAAAATGGGTCTCACGTGCACTGCATATGCAAAATGTGAATGTTTAAGTGTATTGATTGTGAAATAATTGAAATGCGTAATAATGTGAAATGTGAAAGAAAGTGAGATGTATAAATTACGTGTTTTGTGCTTGGGTGAGCCATCGATGATGGTCACTCATTGAGTTCACAAAACTCACCCAAAATTTGCAATTATTTTTCAGGACTCAGAAGAATACCCCGTTAGGCAACGGGATTATACCTACTGCATGTGAGTGAAGGAAGAGCTCAGGATCAGTTGCGCCTGCATTTTGTATTTGATTACATTGTACAAACTTGTCTTCCACAAATTATTGTAATTTCTATATAGTTGAGTATAATTGTTGTGTATAACTTTCCGATTGGAAAAGATTTTGCAAAAGAAATTGATCAAAGTGTAATATGTTTTGTTTCTGACATGGGCTAATTGAAATTCTAATATTTGAAAAATGTTGGTAATTCTTGTAAGTAAAATGTTTCCGAATAAAGGTAGGCCCCAATTTTCAATTATTGATTTTCGCATACGTTTTTTTTAAATGTTGCCGTCTTTTGATTGATTGAGTGCTTTAGCACGCCATCTTCGCGGGCACGAACTCGGATATCATCACCGATATTGGGTTCGGGTCTTGCGGGAGTGGGGTGTTACAAAATAAGTATCTTCCCTCACTCCCACTTCCACAGACAGGCATGAAGAGATAAGGTTTCTCTGCTGAATTGGAGTATTAGAGCTGAATCTAATGGAAGACTTGTTGAAATTCACAAGCTAACCCGAATCCCTTTCATAAGTATGTAAGATCTCTTTGATAGCTTCAGCTTCCCTTAGATGTGCAGAGAAGAAGAGATAGCTATCATCAGCAAAGAAGAGATGTGAAACAGCAGGGGCTCCAGCAGCAACTTTACAACCATGAATAATACCTATGCTCTCAAAAGATCATATCATAGATGACAATCCCTCCACACATAAAATAAACAAATAAGGCGAAAGAGGATCGCCCTGTCGCAGCCCTCGCCCCAGAAAAATAGGCCCAAGTAATTTATCTACATGACTCACGTAATACTGAGCAGAACAGACACATAATTTGACTAAGCGGACCCAATGTATATGAAATCCTAACCAGATAAGTACTTCTTCCAAATAGTGCCACTCTATCCTATCATATGCCTTACTCATATCCAGCTTAAGAGCTACCTTGCCTTCCACCCCCTGAGTCTTCCTTTTCAAAAAATGGTTAATCTCATAAGCAACCAGAAAATTATCAGAGATAAGTCTATGTGGAACAAAAGCACTTTGATTTTCTGAAATCAACGCCGGGAGGATTTTCTTCAACCTACTAGCAAACATTTTCGCAATTACTTTACACAATATGTTGCATAAAACAATTGGCCTCAAATCTGCCAATGTCTCAGGCGCACTCTTCTTTGGAATTAACACAATAGCTGTCTTAGTAAGCTCTTCAGGTAGATAACAACTGTGAAGAAAACGAAGGCAATCCCTTATTACATCATCCCCAACAATGTGCCAACAATTCTAATAAAATGCAGCATTCAGTCCATCCATACCAAGCGCTTTATGAGGGTGGAGACTAAACATCGCACACTTTACCTCCTCTGTCGTATAAGGCTGAAGCAACATATCATTATACTCTTGAGAAACTGTTGGTACTAGAGTAGCAGCAGCTGTACCTGTACTTGCCTGAGTTGTAGTAAACAAATCCTTAAAATAATCCACAATAGTGTCAGCCAAGCCCGAATTCCAATCCCAGATTTCTCCTGTAGGATCTTTTAGTTGAGTGATATAGTTTTTCCTCCTCCGCTTAGAAGCAACTGCATGAAACAATTTTGAGTTCGAATCCCCATCTTGAAGCCACAACATTTTTGCCCTTTGTTTCCAAAATATCTCCTGCTGTCTAAGAGTTTCATGATATAAATCTTGAAATCGACGAAAATCAACTTCAGACAAACCATCATCTCCTTTTCGAGCCCTCTTCATATTTGCCTTTAATGTTGTGAGGTTCTCCTTAAAATGCCCTGTTATCTCCTTCCCCCAAGCTTCTAGAGTATCACTACAGTCTTTCAACTTCTCCCTCAAAGAAAGCCCCTTATTTCAATTCCATACGCCCTCAACCACAGAGAGAAAAATTAGAATCTCTTAACCAAGCATTTTCGAAATTGAACCTTTTAACACCCACTCGACAGCACACCACAATGGGATCCAGAAGAATAGGAGAGTGGTCTGATGAGGTTACTTCCAAATTACTCACCTTATACTGTGGAAACATCCGAATCCATCGAGCACAAGCCAACGCATGATCAAGACGCTCCTCAATCTGCCCCTCTGTATCGTTACCACGAGACCATGTAAAGCCATAGCCATTTATTCCCAAATCTATTAAGTTGCTATCCGTGACTGCAACTGTAAACCCTATCAGTAAACGATCTGGCTGAGGGTTGCCTCCTCGTTTCTCTGAGATATGTAGGATATCATTGAAATCCCCAATAGTAACCCAAGGCAGAGTCGATTTAGAAGCCAGATTCCTAAGTAAGCTCCAGCCCTCCTCCCTTTTATTGCGGTTTGGTTCTCCATAGAAACCAGTGACGCGCCATCCCTCCAACCCTTTGATGCAAACTTCGACGTCAATATGTCTGCGAGAATAACCAAGCAGATGAACTTCTTCCCTATTTTTCCATAACAAAGCTAATCCCCC
The DNA here is from genome assembly GCA_032467995.1 of Erythroxylum dillonii. Taxonomy (NCBI): domain Eukaryota; kingdom Viridiplantae; phylum Streptophyta; class Magnoliopsida; order Malpighiales; family Erythroxylaceae; genus Erythroxylum; species Erythroxylum dillonii. Next base: position 347,593 of record JANKYE010000002.1, on the reverse strand, counting down.
ACTCTGACCATTGGGCTCAACACAAAATAAGCCTTCAAAGGCCAGCAAAATTTTTACTCGATCCAACTTTTCCCTACTACATATAGTCTCTATAAGAAAAAGCATTTTGGGTTTTTTTTGCAGAAACCATATTCCGAAGAAGACGAATTGCTCGTGGGTTACCCATCCCACAACAATTCCAACTTATGCAACTCATGAGAATTGGCGGGCCTGCTCCCCAGGTCCCCCAATAATACATTTTTTGAGCCCACATTAACAGCTGTCATTTTGCTAGTTTCAGGCCCATATAAAGCCTCCTCCAGTCGCTTATTCTCTACCATGCGTCTACGTTTTAATTCCAACAAAACCACCCCATCCTCGTCCCCTATAAATGCCGCATTTCTCTTCCCCTCTACTGAATCCTCCACGATCTCCTTGCCTTTCCCACTACCAGTCGTAATCTGGGCATTTAAATCATAGACATGATCTCCACTTACCATATGGCTTCCATAATTTTCACTCCTTCCAAAATCGATTTCGTCAACAACCATCGACTCCACCGTCGTCTTTACCTTCATCTCCCCCTTATTCCCCAGAGTTCTAATTTGCGGTGGCATTTCACAAAGCCACTGACTGCCCATCATAGGTCGTGAGCATCTCATACTAGCACGAATAGATTCATCAAACTTGCTTGGGACTATGCTTTTAGATGAATCATAGACAACCTTGCAAAACTTTTCAGTATGGCCTAACAGGCCACACACAAAACATACAGTAGGTAATCTCTCGTACTTAAATCGTAACGTGACCCACTCCCCTCCTTGTTTCTTAATCTTCATCTCATGTTTAATAGCCTTGTTGACATCCACCGCCACTTTAATTCTCATATAGTTACGCCAAATGCCAGTGAAATTATGTGGATCAGACTTGACGAACTCATCTAAAAAAACTCCCGATTGTCTGAGCAACTTTTTCAAACATAAACCCCATCGAAAGTTTGTGAACCTGCACCCAAAATTCAACCTTATACAAAAGTATAGATTCCGGTTGATCAGTCGAACATAGTTGTTTAAGTAGTAGAAGCTGATTATCGAACGTCCATGGACCATCGTCAAGAACCCTTTGCATATCCCTTTCATGAAAAAAATGAAATATAAATCTGTTGGAATCAATATCCTTGATATAAACCCCCATGACAGGTTGCCACAGTGATGACAAAGTATCTTTCATCGACTGCGCATGAATTGGTTTCTTCGCTAAAAAACTACCTACCAAACTCTAGTGAACGTCAATCACCCCTTCAATGTCCCCTGCATCAATAATCACCCCTTCTTCTTCCAGCTCTTCAATAGCCATTTGATGACATTTTTCATTAAGCATATTTATCTCCACATACTCCATCAAAGCAAGAAAACCAGGCAAGAAGATAAACCTTTGGACGAAAACAAAAACTTGTCAAAGACAAAACAGAGAAAACTTGTTAAAGACAAGACCTAATGTATTATATAAGTTAATTCAATGAATAAATAAATCAAAATTAATTATCACTTATTTACTTAAACAATATTGTATTTTCCATAATTTAACGTTCAATTTAGGGTTGTTTGATTATAATTAAGTTCAATAAATTAAATTCGATGTATTCTAATCTTTATTTATTTTAATTGATTCAAAATTAAATTAGATAAATCTAATTTATTAATTTTAATATGAGTCATGTGTATTTTTGTTGAGAAAAGAAACAAATCCTATATTTATCAGAAGTTAAATTGATAAGACATAAATTTAAGATTTATTATATAATTGGAATAAATTATTCTTATCAATAAAATAATTTAGCTACTAAATATGGTAACCCAGTTGTTATCTAAGTTAGCTACTAAATATCTCAATAGGCTTATTAGGTATATGCTACCCATTTTTTTGTGAGACACTTTAAATTGTGATGTTGTTTCGTCTCAATAAATAAATAATTTTTCTTAAAAAATAAAAAATTAATTTTAATGTATAAAAGTTTATTAATTTTTTAAAATGAACCTTTAATAATAATAATTACTAAAACAAATTAAATGTAAATTTGAAAAATTGAATTAAAAAATCTAACAATTCAAAATTTTTTATAGTAAATCGGTGACTTAAATCACCGCACTGAAATGACAGACGACGTTTGTCTTAAAACGGTGTTATTATTATAATAACCGATAAGCGACTAGTGACACCTCAACAACCGCGAGCTATAAGGTCAGCGCCAGCTGAGAGCAATGTCCTTGTACCTGACTCAAGCATTGATCTGATGGAGAATTCTTCAACTACGGGGAAGCCTATTCGCTGCAAAGGTATGTAACAGTAGATTTGTGCTGTTAACCATGTGATGACATCGTTTGAACACTTCTACTCTATAACGTTGTTGCTTGTGGGACTCTGTTTTGTAGCTGCGGTTAGCCGGCGACCTGGAGAGCCTCTAGTGATTGAAGAGGTAATGGTGGCTCCGCCACAACCTCGCGAAGTTCGGATTCGGATTATCTGCACATCTCTTTGTCAAAGCGATATCACTTTCTGGAAACTCAAGGTTTCTTTACCTGTATATGTATCTATACATGTTTGTCTCATTTACTTTGAATTTTATCTATTGATTAAGTACATATTTTTAATGTATTTAAGGAATTTCCGGCTATTTTTCCCAGAATTCTCGGTCACGAGGCTATTGGGTGAGTGATAAGGATGTAACCTCTAAGCTTATCTCTTCTTCTTTTTTTTCTTAAAAAAAAACTAAGCTTATCTCTTTAGTTCGTATTTTTTAATCTTCTTTTGTTAGTGTCCCCAGTCCCCACAATCTGGAATGAAAAATCTCAATAATACGACGTCATTTTAGCACAAATATGCATGAATTGTTGTTCTTTCTTCAGAGATTGATCTTGTAAGAACAACAATGAGTGCCTATGAATTTTTTCTTGTAGGGTTGTTGAGAGTGTTGGTGATGATGTAAGCGAGGTAAAGGAAGGAGATACTGTTATTCCAACTTTCATGTCAGATTGTGGAGAGTGTACAGATTGCTTTTCAGAAAAGAGCAATCTTTGTCTTAAATTCCCTTTCAAAGTCTCTCCTTGGATGCCTAGATATGAGACTAGTCGATTTACTGATATGGAGGGAGAGGTGTTGTATCACTTTCTGTTCGTGTCGAGCTTTAGTGAGTTCACTGTGGTAGACATTGCCCACGTTACCAAGATCGATTCCTCGGTCCCTCCGAATAGAGCTTGCCTCCTCAGTTGTGGAGTATCAACAGGTAATGCACGTGGGGTTTGGCTACTGTTGAGCATCCCACAACTGTGTTCTTATGAACTGAAGTGGTACTAATACTTGTATGTGTTTTCTCTGATTAAAACTGCAGGTGTTGGCGCTGCATGGCGAACTGCAAATGTAGAGAAGGGATCAACTGTAGCGATAATTGGGCTTGGATCAATCGGTTTAGCAGTACTCTCAGAAAAGAATTCATGACTATTGCCTCATTTTTGTGTTTCATTTGATTTATCATATTCAATTAGTTAATACTGTTCTTGGCTGTTATTACATTTTAGGTAGCAGAGGGTGCAAGACTCTGTGGTGCTGCAAGAATTATAGGTGTCGATGTAAATCCAGACAAGTTTGAAGTTGGTGAGTTATTATAAGAATTTCTGGATGTCCATAAGTTAGAACTGTCAGATCCTATCTGTTATGTGATTTATTGTTGATGCTTTCAACTTCCCTTTCAGGAAAGAAGTTCGGAGTCACAGATTTTGTGAAAGTCGGGGACTCTGAAGATAAACCTTGGAGCCAGGTTTCCACATCGACCCTTTATCCCAACTTGTTTATAGAATTATAGTTTGTAAAATTTGGTCCTTATGTCTCGTTGATGAGAAGAATTATGTTATTTGGTCATCGATAATGGTGTCTTTTCACAAAGCATTAAAAATACAGACCTTCTGAAAAACAGTCTTTCAATTAGCTAGGATAGAGTGAAATGGAGACCAAAGCCTTGTACTGTACTGATGTATCCAGTTCTGCTGGTTTTCTTATTGGGTTGGTCTTCCAGATTCCTTTTGCGATTAGTAGGTCTTCAAGAAAAAAACGTCGAGATGATTCCTGACGGTAACTCGTATGATTAAGTTAGTGCAAGTCTGAAGAGCAAGAAAGTCTAAGAGTCCAGAGAGATGCATTATCCATTACTAGAAGTTGTGCAAGTCTTTATATAACAGTTTATCGGTTGCTTACAATGAGGGATATCAGTAACGTTGTTACAAATTGTTGATTTACTTACTAAACAGGCCTTTTAACTTTCAGTTGCTGAGCTAGTTCTCTGGTTTGGTTATGGCTATATAACACAGGTGATCATTGAGACGACTGGTGGTGGAGCAGACTATTGCTTTGAATGTGTAGGTGGTGCTTCCTTGGTGGAAGAAGCATATGCTTGTTGCAGACAGGTCTCTCTATACCATAACTCCATTTTTGTTTCTTCCGATGATAGAATCGACGGATTGATCGGTCTCATGTACGCTATGTTGTGTATAATGCAGGGATGGGGAAAGACTATTGTCTTAGGAGTTGACAAACCTGGGTCCCAACTGAGATTCAGCTCCTTTGATGTCCTTCATCACGGGAAAATCCTCACAGGATCTTTGTTTGGAGGCATTAAAGCTAAATCCCACATTCCAATTCTCTTACAGCGTTACTTGGATAAGGTATTATGTTTTTTTTTTAACCGATTACTCTTGGTTCTAAACTCTAACTTGACTAATGAAACATTGTTAAATTCAGTCCGAGAGATGTGTGGTAATGATTCCCTTTTTTTAAATTCAGGAACTGGAATTGGATAAGTTTGTAACTCATGAAGTCCAATTCAAAGATATAAACAGAGCCTTCGACTTGCTCAGAGAAGGAAGTTGTCTACGTTGTGTGATTTGGATGGATAACTGACCAAGTTCGTCCTGTGCAATAGCTCCCTATCAAAGGCGATTTGCTGTTTCAATAAAACCAAATAACAGGAAGCTCTTTGTATTTTTAATGGATTTGTCATCAATCTAATGCCTATTATTGACTATCAAGATTAAAGATTTTCAATGTAAGTGGAAGTTGGTTGCTGTTGACTAGTAGATTTAGAATGGCTGCACTTAGATTTGGATTACATCAAACTAAATTAGAATTAAATGGACTTAAATTCTTTAGGAAAGGTCCACCGCCACGTCTATCTTTGTTCATATGTACGTCAGATTAAGGCTTATCCTGAAAAAACTTGTCAGCATTCCGTTTGTGCGAGAGCGAAGACAACGATTAGTGACCAGCAACATCAATTTCCAGTTGAATGCCAAATGTCTTGAAAAAGCCAATCGATGATAGGATTACATCCTTTCAGGGGACCCAAGACATGAAACCACAAGCATGGTGTTAGGTTCTTCTCAATAATTTGCTTCCAAATCAACAGAAATCGGCCTCTGAGGTTAGATGCCATCATCCTAACACTAGCAGATTTTGCTCTCCAGGCTCGTATGGCCTGGAAATTGCAATTGCCAGGTGATAGAAAAAGTTAAATCCCGATTTTCCTGACTGAAATTGCTTAGTCTCGAAATACTCGATTAATAAACTATTTCCTCATCGAAACTATGAGCTTTGATTCATTGGAAAAGAACCCAGATTTATTCAGGAGATTCCAGGATCTGAACAAGTTAAACTAAAGAAAAATCGTGGACTAAAACTTTCTTTAACAGAATCAAAGAAACTGAAAATCCTTATAATTCAATGCTGTTTCAAAACCACAAAACACAAGGAAGACATGAACCCCTTTACCCTAATACAATAAGGGAGAAACTAGACAAAAGTTACTTACAAGCACATAAAGCACTTACCACATAAGTAACCCAGAAGGGCTTTGATACGACAATGAAAGAACAATAAAATATGGCAATCCATTACGAACACAGCTGTAAAAAAGGGCCACACAATCATTCAAAGTAGAGCATAGGTAGCTTTTTTATCAATGGCAACCACTTTCTTTTTCTTTTTCCTTCTCCTTTTCTTCTTCGGTCTTTGGGTGGTATCCAGGCAGCTTCTCCTTAATTTTCTCGAAAATGCCCTTCTTCTCTTTTGCCTCTGCATCCGGTGAATGAGTAGTTTCAGGAGGAGTACATGTTTCAGTTGGTGGCGGAGTGACGACTTCTTCAGGTTTCTTGTGATGCCCTGGCAATTTCTCTTTGATCTTCTCCAAGAAGCCCTTCTTTTCTTCGGTTTCTTGGCTTGGTTGTTCAGAGTGAATGACTTCAACTGGTTGGTGATGGTGAGTCTCTGTGTGGCTCACTTCCACGTCGCATTTCTCGACAGGAACAGCTGTGTCTTCATGCTTTTTCTCTCCTTCATGAGCCTTGTCTCCTGGTATCTTCTCCTTGATCTTTTCTTTCAATCCCTTCTTCTTCTTCTTCTTCTCCTCTCCTTCACCTTCCTCTTCATCACTAGACTGCTCATGAACATATAAAACTGTTATGATCAGATCGAAGATCAAAATAAATCCAAGACTTCAACATACCAAATCAAGATCAAGAGATGAAAACAGAAACACAAACTTACAGAGCTAGAACTGCTGCTTGATCGATGTAACTTCTCTAGCAGTCCAGGTTTCTTCTCTTCTTTCTCTTTGGTCTCATGTTCAGAAACATGAACCTTTTCCTCGAACTGGGTAGCTATCACTTCTTCTTGATGCTTCTCTTCTTCTTTCTTCCCCAGGAAATCAAACACCCCACGATCCTTGGTCTCCGCTGCACTCTCATCGACCACTGGTGTGCTCTCACACTCATGGCTCTTGTATACCTTGTCGTCAGCCATACTAAAGATCGTGACTTCAAACACTAAAACTTGAATAAACAGAGGACTATCTATAAGCAAAGCCTTTACAGATCGTAAAACACAAGTGAGGAAGTTGATAAGCTTTCTTCAGCTGATGTGGTTCTCTGTCTTAGGGTGTGAGCTTTTATAGCGTGAGATAACGCGGATCTAACGCGATCAAGTAATAATAAACTCACTGTGCCGAACCAATCAGGCATGGAGGGCACATCACTGGCCATGCATACTCCATTTACTCGCCCTAGATGATCGCCACGTGTCGTACGTCTTCAGTATTTTATTTTACGTAGCCCGTAAGAGTCAAAAAGATAAAGAAGAAAGTAAAAAAGAAAGAGACGGGCCCACGACCGAATCCTATAAAACTAGTGCCACGTGTAAGAAAATCGTGGTGGGGTGGATGGGACCGACAATGTCGGTCTTGTGGGACCCGTACAGGCAAGTGTGGAGCCACGTGGCTGTCAGGTCGGTGCCAAGGACGGTGTCTTGACATTTGCGATCGAGCGAGCGGTGTATTATTTATTACGATGTCGTTACTTGACAGTTTGGTCGGTTAAGTGTTTGCCTGTGCCGTAGTCTTACAAATCCAAGTTCTACAACATTCTGCGTACCGCTAATGGAATACGTTTACCTTAGTAGGATTTGAAGGTTTACGGGTATAAATTGTTTGTCCAGTTTTATTCTGTTTTATAAAATTTCAGTCATTTATTTTGTAAGTTTCATCCGAATTTTATACGGAACTCACATAAATAAATAGTTAAAATTTATTAGACGCAATAAAATATCATAATATTAAACAAAGAATCTAACGTATTGATACGTTATATTAAAAGTACAAAATATTGTCTTGTTCGAAATTGAGCCACACGAGGTCTGTCATCTGTGTCAAATTGGGTTCGATTTTCAACATAACATTGAACTTTACAGGCGGAGTATTCAAGTTGTAACGAGGTCTAAAAAATCCATTGACTAGGCCATGAGTGATTTTGATTAGGCCCTTATTAGAATCTCCAGGCCCATGTCTGATGCAAAAGTAAGTTGGGTTAGATGAAGCATTTAAGAGTGTCTTCCAGGCCTTAAAAAATATTCAAGCCCAGATTCGGAACTGCAAATCCAAATTCCAAACTCAAAATAGGTCATTAATCAGGAAGAATTTATAACCTTAATTCAAGCCCGACGGAACCTAAATTCTCGAATCCGAACTCAACTCAGATATTCAATCTTGAATCTAAAATCAACTCGATTATAGTTAAATATGACATCAATGCGTTGAGAGTGATTCTAAAAAAATATAAATTAAGCATGTGTTTTTTAAACTTTTATATTTAAATAGATTTCAAGATATGTAAATATGATAAACCACTTGTTATTTAAATTCAGCTACTACATATCTCAATAGGTTTAGTCGGAACACATCATCTATTTTTTTTATTAGACACTCTAAATTATGATTCTATTTTGTCTCAATAAATAAATTCTTTTTCTTTAAAAAAAATCTAAGATTTTGTAACATCATGTTACACCACTTTTAATAGTATCAATTTTTTTGTATCTTTTTGTGTTTTTACTCATTTTTAACTATACATTTACCTAAATTTTACATAAATGTGTTAATAAAATTTAACAGAATAAATCCTGTATAAGCCTTTGATAAGAGTGTATTTACAATAGCCCCAGTTGGCCAGTCAAATTCACGCATCTATCAACAGAGGAAAAAAAAAGTTCATTTTTTCAATGAAATTAAATGACTTAAATCAATCATGGGCAAACCCCAAAAAAACACTTTACAGTTCCAGGAATGGATTCAAGAATCGGCAAACCCCAAATCCACCTACTATTCATAAACGTGAGTTTAAACTCTCTTGCAATGGATTGAACGTCAAACCCTGATAAGCTAATGACTCAGCCGTTTCTACTTACATATTTGCTCCAATGCTTAGCATCAAATTTCTAAGGTTTGGATCTAGCTGACTTTATAGTCGTGATAAGAGACTCCCCAACGCTCGATACACCTTTCCTACCAACTAACTTAACTCGAAGCTTTTGGCATAATGTTCTTATTCTCGATTGATCATCATCCAACTCACTCAGTTCAACAGCCTGCTTCTTTGAAACCAAACCATAAAGACAAAGGGAAGAAGAATTTGATTCTCCTCCCCGGAATTTCGCTCTTAGTAATGAAAGCGAATCAAGATCATTAGACCTTGGATCAAACAAAATAGAAAAGCTGCCGAATGCAAGATCAGGAGTGTCATATAATTTATCCAAATCATCACCTACTTCAGTCTCAATATTCACTTTGTCAGACATAGCTAACGACCTCCTTTTAGCCACTCTCAAGATATTTGCCGCCTCTCTCATTCCACTCAGAAAAGCTCCATGCATTGTTGCAGGATACTGTTTATTAGTAGCTTCCCCTGCAAAGAAAACTCTTCCATCTCCAACACTCTCAGCGAGAATATCGTAATCATCTCCTGAAGATCCAACTGCAACATAAGAGTAAGATCCATATGTGAAGCAATCTTTTCCCCATCTGGTACAGACTGCCTGAATTGGATCTGGAACAACAATCCCTTTTGGATGGTAAATACCTCGCAATACCTGTAGTACCTTTTTCACGGACTCCACAGGAGACATAGACTCGAACTTAATTGCAGCATCCCCAGCTACAAGACCAATTAAAAGAGGACCTCCTGAGACAGAAGAGTAACTGTAAAATAGAAAGAATTCGCCTCTAGCACTTGAATCTTCTGTCAAATGCCCAAACGTATCAATCTCTCCACCCCAAAAATTATAGGGAAATAAGAGCGCCACCTTATTCAGCAACCCATATCCTAGCCTCTGAATTGCATCTTTCTTTCTTTGTGGGAGCTCAGGTACAAATTCAATGGACCCTTTCTTTAACACGCCCAATGGTACCGTGCAAAGTACCATGTCACCATGAAACTCCTGCCCACCAGCATATACAATAATCCCATCAACCCCATACCTAATACTATATACAGCTCTCTCATAGAATATTGGAAGGTCCTTGGCAAGCTCCCTAACAAATGCATCATTTCCGCCAGGAATAAAACAATGATCACCACCCATCTCATAAGGATCATCTTGATCCCAATACGCCATAGACAAATTCGACATCAATGAAGCATTTGCATACTCTAAATTAGCCAAATGCCAATTCAACAACATCCTCTCTTGCGGATCATCTGCAACCTTATAAGCCTTCCTAAAGGCCTCAAGTGCGGTACCTAAGTTAACATCAGCAGATTTAACTTCCTCAATCATGGCCTGCCTAAGCTTACAAACTCGATCCAAAAGCTTATTAAAAGAAACCTCTACTCTAGAATCAATCTCTGAATCCACAGCCTTCCCATCAGGCAAATACAGAGGACAAATATCCCTCACCTTATGAAGAGGCAATCCCATTTGCCTTGCAAGAACTCCAAGCGGGTTCCCATTTATTCCGGTGAGGACACTACCACCAACATCCGCCGCAGCCATCACTCCCTCACCCTTCATTCTCTTCGTTTTCACACGACCACCAGGCCTTGATCTGCCCTCCAAAACCACAACCTTAAACCCCATAGACATCAACTGTCTCGCCGCCACCAACCCCGACAATCCAGCACCGACGACCACCACATCTCCTCTTGCCACACCTTCACGAGACAACCTCAAGTGTGCATCGTTAACAGCTGGCGCCACACCAAAGTTGATGTATCCGTGTTCTAGAAGAAAATCATAAGCGGAGTCTACGAGATTCTTGTGCTCCGCTCGAATCGACTCAAGCGCGTGTTCACGCGTCAGCCAAACCGTCACATTAGATCTCCAGCGAGCCAAAATGTGGTTTCGTACCACAATATAGTTCGCCTGCTCTGTCCCGCCAATTGTGGAAACTACATTGGCTTCGATTTCTTCTTCCGTCAGCGAATCGACTGGAAACCCTACGGAAATTGCGATCAACGCTTCAACATCTAGCTCTTTGGCTAAGCCTCCGGGTATTCTGTAACGGCGTAGCGACGGGTTACCGTTAATCTCGGTGAAGAAACGCTTTCTACGACGTCGTCTCTTAGGGGGTGGCGCGGAATTAGGGTTTGGGGGCTGTTTGTCGGAGGAGTCGTCTTGAGAGTCAGACAATTGGTTGCCATTAATTTCGGTGAAGGAACGCTCCCGATGACGTTGTCTCTTTGGGGATTCTGATGAATTAGGGTTTGGAGGCTGTTTGTCGGAGGAGTCATCTTGAGAGTCCGAAACGGCGGGGTCCGCCGTCGCTTTAGGGGTTGGAGTCTGAAGGAGGATGTTTTCTGGTGAGTTTCGAGGGTCATGAGTGCGGCTTGAGGGTTGGGTTGGAGAGAGAGTGATGTCGGTCGCTGGTGAAGACTCGTCGGAGACGAGGTTGTCGGAGGGGTCCGCGGTCGTTTCCATTTAGGGGTTTATGGTAAAACGCCGCGGAAATGGTCAAAGGCTTCGCAAGAAGAAAAAAGCCAAATTGGGCTATAAATAATTAAATACTTTACATAAAGAATTAATTGCTCAGGACTTTTCTATAAATTAGAAAATTATTAAAAATATTCCTAATATTTTAGAACTACTATTTAATGCCATAATAAATTAATTAAATTTTAATAACAATAATTATTAAAATAAATTGAATAAAACTGAATCTAAAAATTAGAAAATTTAAGATTTTTACGATTAAACAAGTCAAATTAATTAAATTTTTAAAACTTTGCAAATTGCAAAGATTGCGATATCATAATTCAATTTTCAACACCTTTTTATTTATGCCCGTTAAATTTAAAATTTTCAAAAAAAAAATCTAAGCCTTATCCAAATTTCGGTTAAATTAGGTTAGATCGAGCCTGAGTCCTATTGAATTCGAAAAAATTAAGACATTTACTGGATTTCGATATTACCGTAATGCTTTCAAGCACAAGGATGTTTCCAACACCTTTCCATCTAATACTCGAATAATCTCTCCAAATTGAGTGATAATTTTTAAACTATGGATTTTTTATGAATAATAGAGATAACAAGGCCTAATTCATGGGACGGTGTCGTGTTGAGAAGTCAACCTACAGACAAAAGTCAAAACCCGCCGATTCCGATTTAATATTTGAAAATTAAATAATCCGAGTCCGACCCATGAAAAGGGGTGAAATTTTAGAGTGTGAAAGGGTCCAGGCGACTTACCAAAGGAGACTAAATTAAGCGAATCAGATCATCGTCATTATCATCATCAGTCTTGGCCTTTTTCCTTCTTGTTAACTCTGTTAGCCGCTCGATTCGATTCTTCTGGTTCTCTCTCACTCTCTCCATAACTAAACATCTGGGATTAGAACGAGAAAGATACAGAGAGGAGAAGAGGCGTATAGAGATGATAACAAGATCGAATCTGGCGGAGCAGTTGAGAGAGTATCAGATTCGATCCAAACACGATTGGGCCTCTGTTTCTTTCTTTTCTTCCACTTCCAGCTCCAATCCCACGTATTCAAGGTAAATCAGGACCGCTCTCTTTGGTTTTATAGTGCCCTGTTGCTCTTGTTCCAGATATGAAATGTTGTCTCAGTTGTTATTGTTGTTATTTCTGTCATGATCGTCACGAGATCCCTTATGATTCAGGAAATGAAGCTAAAGTAAGTGTCTTTAGGGGATCCACTTGCATTTGATGTGTGTTCTCGTTTTAATATTTCCTTCACTGGGAGCGAAAACCTGGAATATAAGCTTCAATTGATTGGTTTGTCAATTGGATCGCTATATTAAGTTCCATCTTCGTCATCTGATTTTCATTTCTTGTGGTTCTCTTCAGCAACTCTTTTGTAATCTTTATATATATGAGTTGAAACAAAAGTTGAATTGGGGCGATTAAAAATGGTATGAAGTTAATGAAATGAAAGTATGGTTAGACAAAGCTTGAAACTTGTTAATGGATTCTGGTGGCACGCGTGGTTGTGATTGAAGATTTGGCAGATTATTTAGATTTAATAGGATACTTTGTGAATCGAACGAATTGATATTCCTAGAATCAATCTTAGTACGAGGATGGCCTTTAATAATCACATTCAAGGTGATGAGCACTGAGTCTAACGTGACTGAGATTGAAAACATTCCAAAACTTTTGGTGCATCATGTGTGGGATGACATGTATTTAGAGGGCTTTAACTGTTTTATTGATTTAGATATGCTGCCTTTCTTCCATTCAACGATCTACCATTGGTTCTCAAATTTGATTTGCACATGTTGTACAATTTAAGTGTAGCTACAGTTTAACAAAGCTGGTATGGGCATTTACAAAAGGAGAAGGTTCAGTCTTTCCAAATACTTCTGATGACTGTAGGGCTGTATCTTTATGTAATGGAAAGATACGAATGAAAATAACTATGGTTTTTTGGTGCTATTTTGCTCCCAACGTATCTCATGTATGTTTTTGAGAAAGGTTACTAAGCTGTGTTGCTGTGTTAAGGAGATTATTGCAAGTCCGAGAATTATGATATTGAATACTTCTGTTTGATGGTTTTTTTCCAATAGAGCCATTCAATTTGTATGCTTTCACGTCAGTATTGATTTTGTTTCTGCTATCTTTTGTTTTTCCTTTTTTCAGGGTGGATGTGGTGATATTTGTGATATGGGAACTCGTTAGCCTAGCTTTCCTTGTATTCTCAGCAGTTTCTTTATATTTTAAGCATTTGCAACTTGCTTTTGTCTTAATTTGCTTCACAGTGCTGTTGCTTGTGGGCATGAAAGTTACAAAGCAAGTGAGGTTAAATAGGAAAAAGAAGCGAAGAATGCTTCTCCCATTATCCATGTAAAACTTTGTAGTAGTGAACTTTTTTCTCAGCAACACGAATCTGTTGCGTACATTCTGAGAGCCCTGAGCCTTTTTTTTCAAGATTCCTTGAATTTTTAACTGCATGAAAAGCAAGTTATGTAAAGCATATGGTTGAGGCCATCACTTTAAGATCATATTGTTTGAAGTGGAGACTTCATACTGTTCACAATGGAAGGTTGAGAAGTTATATTCAAGTAGCTCATGGTCATCACCCTCAGATTTTCCAGCTGGCGCAGCTGCTAGGGAATTACTTGCCCACACATTCTGAATACGGATGGTGACTATCCAAAATTGCAGACAATTGAAGTGCAAGGCTTTAAGATGCTTATTTGATGATGATGATGATGTTTGTGGGACTTGATTTCTTTTTGCAGACATACCTCAGCATCACTGATCTTGAGAAAAGAGGGGGGTGTGAATGATGGAGTTCATTCATGTATAAAATCAGAAAAAGGCTCTTCCCTATGGTTTACATATTGAAAGACTGAGGAATTCCAAGGAAAATACGGTTGTGTGTTTCCTTATCTTCCTCATTTATTTACTTTAGTAAGCCTGTTTATGTGGCAAGAAGAAAGTCCCTTCAATTGAAAGTTGAACAAGGAGCCTGACTATGATTGGCTCCCCTGCCTAAAAGAGCATGAACTATAACATTTAGAATGTTGATACTGAAAATTGGCAATTGCATTCATCTAGTAGTTGTTCAGAAAGCCATTCAAGACGACCATATAACTCAGAATACTAATGGAGGCACCAAATGTCTTCTGCTACTTCATGCTGGAATTACTTTAGCAATCATGTACAACAAACCTAAATAGTACTGCCCTTACGGGTGGACCAATTGGCGATGGGAGGCTCTCGAAATGTCTCCCAGACTGGTTTCGGGTCGGTTAGTTGAAAGCGCAAATGTATTTGATCTGTTAATATCGGTTGGTTCAAACTTGTTTTTTGGTTTTAAATCGGTAACTCGAAGGATTGATGCTTAACCTGTAGTATAAAAAGCTAAACAGCACTGCAAACATGTCAGTTCTTCACTTTTATCTTAGACGAGTGAAAGAGATCAAGCAGCAATATACACTGTCCTAAATCGGTCAGGTTCTACAAAGACACCCTCTGCTGGACTAAGGAATCCTCACTGTGGCTTGAAGAAGTGAACATCTATTCCCATGGTTGCAATGCTCCATATTGCTCCGGTGGTGATCAAGACACTAAGAACTATCCCAAGAACTCCTAATAAGCAATTGAGACACCAACCTGCACTATATCTCCTAGGTTTCTTTACTAGTATCCACATGAAACATGGGTATGCTACGGTGAGTGGAAGTGCGATTCCACCGATCAGCCCGGCCAAGCTCGGCAGGAATGGCACTGCCACAGATATGAATAATGCTAAGCATCCGAAGAAAACCCTGAACCCAGAACGCAACCACCGTGGACATGGTCTGTTCATCTTGGTTGTATATCTGACCTCCAAGTTGTCGAAAACTGGCATGGCATAAAGTTGAAAGGAGCTGAGGCTGTTGATTACAACGAGTAGGCATGCTATTCCCAGTAGGGCCTTTGAGGTATCATGTTTATGGTATTTGTATAAAGCATTTAACATCCCTCCATTTTCTGGAATCTGTCATTTAGTTAAGTCGTTTTAGTTTTAGATCAAATAAACAATTTGTTACAACTATTTAACAAGAAAATTACTTCTTTTAGGGGCGGCAATTGGCCGGATGGTGACTGAGCCTTACGGACATCGAATTTTCAGGATTCGGGATAGTTAATTCGAATTTTGTCCATTAACTTAGGTCAGATTAGACCCTTTGCCACTCCTTAACTTTTTCTGTACTTACCAGATTTCCATAGGTCCAATATCCACCGATTGCAAGGGGAAACAGGCAAATAGCTATGATCAAGTAAGAGAGTTTTACACCTCTCCACATTGGAAGACGAGATGGGCGCTTAGTGCTCGAAGGCATAGTCCCCTAGCAGAAGAAGAAACATCACTTTTTGGCTAAGGTTTAATTAAAAACATGTCAAGTTATATAGAACATGGTGGTCTAGTTACCTGTATTTCAAGTACAAGGTTGTGACCTCTGAAAGCAAATGCGATGATCCCCAGTGCATTGAGGACACTAAAGGGTCCAGCCATTTCAGATTTTGGTTCTTCTGGTGGAAGATCATACAATACTCCATTAGGCCTACCTTTGATGATTGAAACAACCCAAATCAAAGTACAATAGCTGATTGCTGTGATTGCTCCGATCAGGGAAACTCCGGCGATGGAGTTCAGATTGGGAAGCTGAGCAAGAAGTATAGCCAAGCAAGTGAACACCAGGTACCACTCTATAGTTGTCAGTGGCTTCACGTTGCATTCATCTTCACATACAATTTGGAAAAATATCTTCATGGTTCCACCACCTATCATGATCAAGGTCACACAAGTTCCACCTGATAGATACATGATCGGGAAAAGAGCTAGCAGTTTCCCCAGTTTCTCGCCTGAAAAATCCCATATTTTAACTATTAGTTTGTTTTGAAACAACCAATACTTTGCAATGATGTGACATGTTGATTGTGTGATTATAATCCATGAAAGTATAGTATTGATCTACTTGAAGCATTAGCAGAACAAATTTGGATGATTATAACCATGTTTAAGTAAGAACATGCAAGTATGGGCTATTTTGGGTCTGTATGTAAATGATAGAAAATGATCCTCCTTACCAAAAGCAGCAATTGATAGTCCAAGGTATCTGCTGTATCGTAGCCCCGACTCTGACTCATGTAGCTGAATTAGTAACCACAGGGTATATAGTTGCCACATGAAAACTATGCATAGACATAGAATCCCCCAATTCCTGCAACAACATAGATTGGTTTAAGTTACTATCTTCTCTTTGGAAATTTCCTGTTCTCTGATATGAAAAGTTATTAACTTTTTATTTACCAGCCAAGAGTTGTGAGAGCTAGAGGAAGAACAAGGGCCTGAAACCCAATTCCTGAACTCAGGGTGTGAAATGCTGCATAGTATGAGTTACCATTCCTAGACTCAGTTATAGGAAGCCAGGCCTCTTGTGGGTCAAGCTTAGTGAAGTGGCCAACTTCTTCCAAGTGAGAGTGCATGCTCGCAATTGCTTTCCTCATAGGACTTGCTATGGGAGTACTCATCAGCCGTGAAGAGAAAAAGCCTTGGGTGTTTTGGAAGCTGTATGGGTACTAATTATATAGTACACCAACTTGCGATTTAAGTTGGAGAACTTTTGAGTAGGATTCGACCACTGAATTTTGAAGGAGTGACCTCCACTGATGTTGTCTGCCCTAGACATGGTGGCCTGTTGAATATTCCTGGTGAAGATGGAAGCTTGCATGGACCAATGGCAGTGAAATATTGATTCAAAGTGGAATATTGACTGAGCAAGAGGACTGAATGCTCTTATCTATGTAAAAGGATTGCTCAACCAACTTTTCTAAAGTTTAGTGCAGTTTCTAGTTTATGATCTTGCAGCAGAAGTTAATCTAGGCATTTCCTTACCTACTTTTCTTGAACATGGTTATGCAGATGGATTATGGATATTATAAGGCATTTCCTTATCTAATTTCCTTAAACATGGTTATGCAGATGGATTATGGATATTATAGAACTCAGACATGTGACTAATTATGTCTGATCTAAAGTGAAAACCTAACAAAGGTGGAATCTTAAGTTTGACGCAAGGAACTTTTCTTGGCTTAGATCATCCTGCTGCCTGCAACCCCATGGAAGGAACAAGCTGAACAATTGAAGGCTTTATCGAAACTTTCTCTTTTCCGGTCCTCGTCTTTCTTGTATTCAAATAACGCTTGCCTCTATTATGTGTCACATTTTGGCAGTTAGTGTCGCTTTTTACGTGCAAAGCTACAAAGACTAGTTCCCCTCAATGGCCTTAGCAAGACTGTCTCCTTCCTGTTGCTAGTGATGCAAAATAGAAGAGACCCTGTTTCATTTTCTATTGTGGTTTTGCTTTGTTAAAGTTACTTTTTTTTTTTTAGTTCTTCTTTTCCATTAAAAATATCCTTCTTATATTGAAAAAGGTCAAAACTCAATCTATGAAATGGATTTGAGCTTTTCGGTTATGCCCTTGTCCCTTGAACGGACTTTGGTTCGAACCAGCTTATTCAAGTTAGATCTGGCTGAAATTCAGTGGCATGGAGAAGAGCATATATACAGAACAAGTAGTTACTTCTAATCATATCGATCAAGTTTAAACAGGAAATGCACTTATTGTCGATGCCGTGCAAAGAAGAAACCATGACCGATTAACACAATTTAGTATAGTAGATAGCCAAAAAGCGTTCATAGTTTTGAAGTTGCGAGCTTTATAAGATCCTTTCTCAGAATCTTGCCGGATGGATTCTTGGGTATGGCATCAATGAAAGCAACTTTCCTTATCCTCTTGTAGGGAGCCACCTACGTAGAATCCAGGGCGTTGTGAGACGACGCTGATTAATAATATTCTGTTCCCTGACAGTAGCAGTTAATGTTTCAGGTTTCAGACATACCTGTTTGGCTATGAAATTCATCACTGTACTTTCATACAAACTGCTTCCAGGCTTTCTTACAATGTATGCCATGGGAAACTGTCCAACCTCCTTGTCAGGAAATCTGCAGAAGATGATTCTCAGACCTTCCATTTCAAACAGAGATTAAGATTGACACAAAAGTAAAATGTTCTCATTAAGGACAATGCTGTTTCGGGTGATTTTCCCAGGACGTCTCGATGGTGAATACTGCAGATGATCTTGTATATACAAGAAGCAGGGGCTTTATCAGAACTAGTAAGAGAGACAAGGGAAGACTTACGGTATCACGGCAGCATCAGAAATATCTGGATGGGAAAGCAGCAAGGCCTCTAGTTCTGCCGGAGGAACCTAACATGTTGTGAATTTAAGAATGCCCATTAAGTCAGTTTCTTGAACTAGTGCTATGGAAGAACATGAAATTTTATACTTAAATCAGTAGTAGCAGCAGCATCCGTAACCTTTTAGAGATTAGAACATGAAAGTGCAATCGAACAGACGGTCCTAAGAAGTGTGGAAGTAATACCTGGTAACCCTTGTATTTAATCAGCTCTTTCAGCCTGTCAACCACAAAAATGAAGCCATCATCATCAATGTAGCAGAGGTCTCCAGTTCTCAACCACCCTTCTGAATCAAGAGTCGATGAAGTCGCTTCAACGTTCCCGAAATAACCTGTGAAAGCAGCAAAAGCAACCCAAGTTATCAGCAAGGATCAATCCCACGATATGCATTAACTAGAAGAACCAATCATTTACAAGCTAATGGAAAGCACGCATAGGATACTAGTCTAGACTCTGCATTTCTGTGTGGACAGTGCTTATGTAAACGCACAAAGACGATTCTTCCGTCAACTTCCTCCGGTCACGCCAATCGTTTCAAGAACGAACACAGCAAGAAAAATGATAATTATTTCTCTTAAATGTCATTATAAATGTCAAGCATGTAGCAGTTAGTCATTATGTTTATATGGATGTGCTGAGAAAGAGGTCCTTTTAGTTCTAATTTCTTTGTTCTTTAGTCTCCAACGTAACCATTTAGCTCGTGTATCGTTGAACAGAGGCTCGAGATCATTACATCACCATCTTGTAAGTAGCCGTACTGTACCTGGAAAGTTCGCAAACTGTTAGGACACAAATAGCTACTCTCATAGTCCCTTCTCCTAAAATCTAGGAACATTACCAAACAGAAGGTTACTAGTTCGGGTGATGATCCCTTGTCCAAACAGAAGGCTCACACAAGTGGACGGCTTAGATCCACTTGGACAGGGTTGGTACTGAATAATTTGGACAGTCCCACACAAGTGGATGGCTTAAATCCACTTGACAGAGTTGATACTGGGTAATTTGTACAGAAAATTTGGGGTCTACTAGTTCAAGCTGGAACATTACTGTGACATCTTCATTTATTGCAGCAAACAAATATAGGCCGTTGGTAAGGAAAAATATCTACTCTATATTGGTTCCAAAACCACCAAAAAAACAAAGGTGAAGAGAAAAGTAAAGCTAGAAAGTGACACCAACCTTTCATAATCGTGGGGCCCCTGAGCCAAAGCTCTCCAGTCTGGTTCACAAGCAAAGCTTTACCGGAATCCGGATCAACAATCTTCGCCTCCATGCTCGGCGACAACAAACCCGCCGTCCCGTACCTTCTGCTTTCCTCCAAATTCTCCGTTGCGGCACCCATCCCCGTCGATTCAGTTAAACCATAACCTTGTAGAATCTTCACGTTTGGATACTTACTCACAAACCCCTCTATCACTTCTTTGTTCAGCGGTGCTCCACCGGACAAAACCGTGTGCAACGAACTCAGGTCATAGTTGGATTTTATCTGTTCAGACGCGTTGATCATCCCCACAAGAATAGGTGGCACTAGAGGTAAATCCGTGGCACGATAACGTTGGATTGCAGACAACATCTCTGCCATTTCGAACTTGGATAGTACTATGATTGTTGCTCCTGATGCCAGCAGACCCGTCGCGAAAGCAGCCAAACCGTAGATGTGAAACATAGGCACTGTGCAGATGTATTTGCGATCTGTATCTTCAGTGAAACGACCCAAAACAGTTTGAACCATTGCGATTAAGTTACGGTGTGAGGAGACTACACCTTTGCTTGCTCCTGTCGTCCCTGAGGAGTACAGTAGAGTGGCAGTGTCGTCTTGGTGGACTCGCTCTCTGACTCGATTCTCTATTGGGTTTTTCTTCATCAACTCCATCAACGACGTAACAACTTTAGCTTCCACTGTGGTGGACCTCTCGTCGTCGTCTAGGAGGATGATGGGAAGATTTGGGTTAGAGGCAAGGAGCTTGGGAACGAGTTGAAGAGTAGCAAAGGCGAATGATGGCTTGGAATCGCCGATTTGCTTGGCGATTTCACGTGAAGTGTTGAGAGGATTGGTGGTGGTGATTATGGCGCCTAGAGACATCACGGCGAGGCAAACAATCGGAAAGAAGAGCGAATTAGGCGATAGGAGAAGGATGACGTCACCCTTGCGAACTCCCATTTCAGAGAGACCGCTTGCGACGGAGTCGACGGCTTTCCAGAGGTCTGCGAACGTGAGTTGCCGGTCGGTGGCGGCATCGATGAACGCCACCGTGCCACAGTGGGCCTGTGAAGAGATAAATGTGGTGACGTCGAGGAATTCATTTTTGGGTAGTGGCATAGGCAAACGTTTACTGTAGAAGATAGAGTTGGCTTTGCAAAAACCACTTCTTGGATCGACCATGGTATCGCCGGCGTTTGTCACGTAGTTCACTATCTCCGATCTCAAAGTGGGTTATCCGCTGTTTGATCTACGAACCTGGTTTTGCTCTTAGTAGACAACAAGTTGGTCATTTTTGACTTTTGAAGGACGCCATGACGGTAGACTTTTCGAAGTTGCAGTCGTCGACCGTTAGATGAAACGATCTACCACGTGTCCGAATAAAACTGACGACTGTCTTAAAATTTTACAATTTTCCACGTGCTAATGCTCGAGATTCTCAAATATTAATAAAGCACAAAATCTTATAAAAAATTATATATTAATAATAATCTGAATTATAATTACCAAACATAATCAAATGTAATTTATTATAATCAACTCTATTCAAAGTTAAGACTTATTGTTGTAATTGTCTCTATAATTCGTAAATACGGACTAAATCACAATTTAAAATTTATAAATTTGCTATAAAGTATATGAATATTTATATCAGAAACAATTTTTATTAAATAAAAATAAAGATGCGTATTATCAGACCTTTTCAAATCTCACGTCTCAATAAGATTCTAATTTAATGTTAACGGCGATTAACATTTATAGATAGTTTTTGCTAGAGATAATTAATTTTCATATTTGCAATATACAAAGGTATCTAGAAAAGTATTTTAAATTATAAAATTTATTTAAATTAGTTTAAATTTAAAAAAATAGATGTATTTAATTGTAACAATAAACGTTTATATTGAATTTAGATCTTCTATCTAATATTATGGTGTTTTATTGTTTTCAATAAATCTCAGTCATTTATTTATGTAGGGCTCACGAGGTTCACATAAATTCTACAAAATAAATAACTAAGATTTTATAGGATAAAATAAAACAGAAAAATATTATACAGAATATCTAGAATCCGTATATATATGATTGATTATACATAAGAAATCTATACCTCAGCGGAGGGAGAGGACAAATTATCTCTATCGCACAGTGCATAAGAGGAAGCATTCCTAATATGATTGCCAATATCTTAAGACTTTCCAGACCTCATCCAATGACACCAAATCTTGGTTCAAGACCTTCCCGTCCTTGACAGGGTCATCATGTTAATTATTGAAGAGTGAGGAGATAATCTTACCTTTCATAATGTAGGGACCTCTAAGCCACAGTTCACCAGTTCTGTTCACCGGCAAAGCTTTGCCGGTCTCAGGATCAACGATCTTCGCCTCCAAACTCCCCGTCAACATCCCCGCCGTGCCATATCTCCTGCACTCTTCCATGGTTTCAGTCGATGCACCACCTCCGTTCGATTCAGTCAACGCATAACCTTGACGAAATTGCACAGTTGGGTACTTCTCCAAAAACCCTTCTATCATGTCTTTGCTCAGAGGAGCACCTCCACAAAGAACCGACTTGAGCGAACTTAAATCATACTTTGACTTTATCTCATTAGCCCCATTGACCATTGCGACTAATATAGGTGGCACAAGAGGAAGATCAGTGGCTTTGTACCTCTGAACTGCCCATAACATTTCGTGCAAATCGAATTTCGAGAGTACTACAATGGTGGATCCTAATGCTGGATGGCAAGTAGCTATAGATAGGCCATAGGTGTGGAACATCGGAACAGTACATACAGTAATGCGTTCTCTCTCGTCTAATTTCACGCGTTCAACGAGACTTTGTGTCATCGCGATCATGTTACGGTGCGAAGACATCACGCCTTTGCTTTGACCGGTAGTTCCTGATGAGTAAAGCAGCGTGGCAATGTCGTCATGGAACACGACATCCTGGTTTGTTACGAGGGTTCTTGGTGGTTTCTTAATCATGTCCCAAAAAGTTGTCAGGATTCTACCTTTGTTGTCGTTTTGATCGTCCATGAGGATGATGGGTAAGCTTGAGTTGTAAGGCGCAAGCTTTGGGACGAGTTGGAGAGTGGTGAAGACGAGTGAGGGGTTGCAATCGGCGATTTGTCTAGCTATTTCTCGAGGAGTGTTGAGAGGGTTTGTGGTGGTTATAATGGCACCTAAGGACATCACAGAAAGGTAAACAATGGGGAGGAAGATGGAGTTTGGAGACAGCACGAGGACGAGTTGGCCCTTGCGAACTCCTAACTCCGACAATCCGGCGGCGACGGAGTCCACCGCTGTCCACAGCTGCTTGTAGGTGAGTTCTTGGCCGGTGGTGGCGTCGATGAAAGCTGTGCTGCCAAGGTGAGGCTGACAGGAAATGAAAGTGGTGACATCTAAACATTCCTTCTCTGGTAAAGACAGTGCCTTACGTTTGCTGTAGAAAATGGAGTTGGACTTGCAGAAACCACTTCTTGGATCGATCTCCGACAATTTGTTCGGAACCATCTTATGTTGTGAAATTGATTTGAGGCTTTCTGAAGAGCTTCAGTTTCTACTTTTAGCCACAGTCGAAGGAACACCAACCCTTCGTCATGAAATTGGCAGGTGTCATTGGATCCCATGGTCACGTAATTATAAAAGAGATTTGATGCTTCACATGGCCGGTTGGTGAATCCTATTTATAATTGTTTATATATCACTTGAATGTGTAAGTAATATCTTATGAATAACGTGTTTTGAATAATATTTATAAATTTAATATATCTTCATTTTTTTAATTGAAATTGTAAAATTTAATAGGAAGAGATCCATTTCTGATGCCTTTTGACAATAAAAATTAACAAGGATGATTAGTGGAACGCATCACCTGACACCATTAACTTAATGAGTAGTCCGCTGCTTATTTAGATCAAAGAGTGTAAGAAAACTACTTTGATTGAATTGGACTTACCAACCCTTCGATCATTCACGATTAAATGCTTGATTAGATGACCTTATATTAGTAGAGCTAGAACTTTTATCAGTAAAGTTTTTCTTAAAAAATTTTTTATAAGAAGTCAGTTAACTGTTTAGCTGTCATTTAAAAAAAAATTTTTTGAAAGAGTTTTATATAGTAGACTGTTTGACAACATAAAAATAAAAAATATTTTTAAATTTATCTATATTTTATTTTGTAATAAAAATTATTTATGCATATAAATATTATTTAAAGTCTATTAAACAATATGCAAAGCAC
>JANKYE010000002.1:293032-313660 GCA_032467995.1 Erythroxylum dillonii | reverse complement strand
TTTTTCTATTAAATTAATGTTAAACATATATAATAACTTAAAATGTTGTAATGGGGCATTTTCTTAATAGTTAAAGTTGAATATATTAAAAATAGTGGAGAGAGTCAAAAACAATACAACAGAAGGAGAGTAAGCATAATCTCTTATGACAAAACGACGACACGAATGGCAAACAAACCCAATGCAATTGCTAGACACAGAAAATTAGCAAGCATTAATGCACGACAGCGTATGAGGAGCCGCTACATAAAGAGTGGACGGCGTATCGAAAGCCTAAGAAGGTTCTTGATGATAAAATGTGTAAAAGCACCCACTCGCCTATGCAAATCGATGATTAAAATCGTCCCAATGGAAACCAGTTCTCGTAACAGTCAAGTTATAGGTGAGAAATTATCCCTGAATGCTTATCTCCTTGCTTAAATTTCACTTAATCGATTGTTCCATATCGGCTCAGGTCAGATCTAAGCAGAAGGATCTCGCAGAAAAGCTCCTGTTTCTGGAAATCGCCAACCTCTAGGGGGACTTGGGAGTGATTCATGAAGGAGAATCCAAATCAGGTGAATTAATTAGCTGTTTGATATAAAATCTTTGAATCAGCGGGAAAAAATGACTAATAAGTGATTTACCAAACGTAACCATTGTCAGATAAGGTCAATGATGTGAGAATGGAATGTCTTTTCACTAATTGCCTGTAAACACATTCCATCTCCTCTGCTTCCTGTATAGTTGTCTGAAATACCACCTATCGGTCAAATTCATAATGAACCTGTAGAAGATTGAAGACTCATGATTTCAGAATCTACTTCGTCAAGTTCACCGGCTTCAGCCCCTGCTTGGCAAGACAGATTGGGCTTTGATAAGGTTCGGAACCATGGACTTCAAACTATTGCCATGTCACTTTCTGATTAATTTTAAAGATTAATTATGTATTAATAAGACTTACTTTTTATTTAAAAATATAAAATAATATTATGCCAGCATTAACAAACTATTTAACTCATGGAAAAATAATTTTGTCAAAAAAATTTCATTTAAAATATTATAGTTCAATTTAAATATTTTAAAAATTGAAATTGAAATTTATGGTAAATGTTGTTTAAAATACATTTTTAGCAGATTAAAAATTTCAAAGATAGTGAACTTAAAATTGGACTCATTGGTTGAGGTATAGGCGGATTCGGGTTTGATCCACAAACCAGTAGTCCAACACCTAAACAAGACTGGAGTTATGTATGGAATCAAAACTTCGGCCAAGTTCAATGCATAAATTATCAATTAGACATAAACATGAACGATTGGATTTTCTGACACACACGTAGCGCAACCTAAGCAACACCAAAATCCATGGCTTTCGTTTAACCAGATTGTGTCTTCTCAAGATAAACTGGACTAAACTCACAACGACCTTAAAGTCGGCCAACAAAAGCATTTCCAAGTCTTGTTAGGATTACCAGAGTTAAGCTCTACATCACTGAGCAGCAGCCATAACCCATGGCTTCCACAACCAACCCTTTACAGCTTTCTTCTCACTTCTTCGGTACCAATGTTCTAATTTCTCCTCCCACACCAAAAACAACCAAATCACCCTCTCAATCACCACTCTTCTCCAGAAGGAAAACCCAATTAGCTAGATCAATTCTCGGAAAGAAACAGCCCAGTGAAGATTCTCTGAAATCTCTGTCATCACAAGCCAGTTTAGCTGCTTTGCTCTTCTCTTCACTAACCCCACAAGCCTTAGCTCTAGATAATGCCACTCCGCCAGCACAACCACCTCCTGTAATCGAAGCACAACCCACCAATCCAAACCAGTCAAATACTTCACCTTTCGGTCAAAATCTTCTTCTCACAGCCCCGAAACCACAGTCCCAATCGATCTCTGATATCCCAGAAGGCAGTCAATGGCGTTATAGCGAGTTTCTCAACGCAGTCAAGAAAGGGAAAGTGGAGAGAGTCCGGTTCAGCAAAGACGGTTCTGCCCTCCAACTAACCGCCATCGACGGCCGTCGCGCCACCGTGGTTGTCCCCAACGACCCTGACCTCATAGACATTCTGGCCATGAACGGAGTCGATATCTCCGTCTCAGAGGGCGACACCGGTAACGGACTTTTCAATTTTATCGGTAACCTACTATTCCCATTCCTCGCCTTCGCTGGATTATTCTTCCTTTTCCGGCGAGCACAGGGCGGTCCCGGGGGACCAGGCGGGTTGGGTGGACCGATGGACTTTGGAAGATCGAAATCGAAGTTCCAAGAGGTGCCGGAGACGGGAGTGACATTTTCTGACGTGGCCGGAGCGGACCAAGCAAAACTAGAACTTCAAGAGGTTGTCGATTTCTTGAAGAACCCAGACAAGTACACAGCTCTAGGAGCCAAAATCCCAAAAGGTTGTTTGTTGGTTGGCCCACCAGGGACAGGGAAGACTCTGCTAGCGAGAGCTGTTGCCGGAGAAGCAGGAGTGCCGTTTTTCTCGTGTGCAGCTTCAGAGTTTGTGGAGCTGTTTGTTGGTGTTGGGGCGTCGAGAGTAAGAGATTTGTTCGAAAAGGCAAAGTCAAAAGCGCCGTGCATTGTGTTTATCGATGAGATTGATGCAGTAGGTAGGCAGAGGGGGGCTGGGCTTGGTGGTGGAAATGATGAAAGAGAGCAGACTATCAATCAGTTGTTGACTGAAATGGATGGGTTTTCCGGTAACTCAGGTGTTATTGTGTTGGCTGCTACTAATAGACCTGATGTTCTTGACGCGGCTTTGTTAAGGCCTGGAAGGTTTGACAGGCAAGTTACAGTAGATAGGCCCGATGTTGCTGGAAGGGTTAAGATACTTCAGGTACGTGCTTGTTGCCTTCTTGCTGTTAAAGTTGTAATCTTTTGTTTTAATTGGGAAAGAAGATCATGTATGATCTGTAATAAATAGTTCTTGTTTTAATCTATGATGAATCGTTTGCATTTAGCAGTCTAAGCTTAAGTTTGTGCTTTGAAACTATAGGTGCACTCTAGAGGAAAAGCACTTGCTAAGGATGTTGATTTCGAAAAAATAGCTCGGAGAACCCCTGGATTCACTGGAGCTGATTTGCAAAACCTGATGAATGAGGCGGCTATTCTTGCGGCTAGGCGGGACCTAAAGGAAATTAGCAAGGATGAGATTTCTGATGCTCTGGAGAGAATTATTGCTGGACCAGAGAAGAAAAATGCTGTTGTATCAGACGAGAAGAAAAGGCTAGTAGCTTATCATGGTAGGCAATGAGAAATATTCTTTCTAGTTTTCCATTTTCTAGGACTTGGAATGCTAAGTACATTACTCCCCAATTTGCAGAGGCAGGACATGCTTTAGTTGGTGCTTTAATGCCTGAATACGATCCTGTTGCGAAGATATCAATCATTCCTCGTGGCCAAGCAGGTGGTCTTACATTTTTTGCTCCAAGCGAGGAGAGGCTCGAGTCTGGACTGTATAGCAGAAGCTACCTGGAGAATCAGATGGCTGTTGCACTTGGTGGAAGGTCAGTTAATGATGGTCAATGAACCTATTTTTGTTACTTCCGTTGCTGATAGAGAGTTGTCAAGATGTTGTTGAACTCTTCTTTGGTGTTTGAACTTTGATTTTGATTTGCTCTTTTTGCAAGTAGGCACGGTAAATAAGAGGAAACTCTGATGTCTTATGTACCTGAACTCTGGTACCTGACTTATATGACAAATCTCCTCCCTCATCATTGTGCAGGGTTGCTGAGGAGGTAATTTTTGGTGAGGAAAACGTGACTACAGGAGCATCAAATGACTTCATGCAAGTTTCAAGGGTGGCAAGGCAGATGGTAGAGAGATTCGGTTTCAGTAAAAAGATCGGACAAGTTGCCATTGGCGGACCTGGTGGCAATCCATTCTTGGGCCAACAGGTAGTGGTCAAACTTGTTTTCAAAGAATTTGATTTCTGTTCATCAAGTGGATGACTGTTAACATTCTGACTGAATCCTTACTTTTACATGTTTTATTTATGCAGATGTCATCCCAGAAAGATTACTCCATGGCAACTGCAGACGTGGTGGATTCAGAAGTTAGGGAGTTAGTGGAGACAGCATATTCAAGGGCTAAGCAGATCGTTACAACTCACATTGACATCCTCCACAAGCTTGCCCAACTCCTCATAGAGAAAGAAACTGTTGATGGAGAAGAGTTCATGAGTCTGTTTATCGATGGGAAGGCAGAGCTCTACGTTGCCTAGGTAGACTTCTGATAATGAAAGTATGTTGTATTTATAAATTTCGCAAAGGCATATACATAAAAGGAGATCAATTGTTGAATCGCTTCGGAATTGATAGGAACATAGGAGGCTGTATATAGGTGAAGTTTCTCTTAGAGGAAGCATTTTTTCATCTTTGTGGATATTCAGCTTGGCTAGTGCATCAGGATTTACGAATTGTGCTTGCATAAATGCTTTTTTTAAGCAAGGAATAAGATTCTATTTGTGCGTTATCGGAAATTTTTTGTCGATGTGAGTAATAGCTCTAGTTGCTTGCTGTTCGTGGTTGTTTCGGATGGTGAGCTGAAGAACAGGCATGCTCCTCATATTATGGTCAGGCAGTGTCCCAATTCCTAGGAAAGACAGTGACGGTAGTTATATTATACATATCGAACCATGACTTGGTGAACTCTGTTTCTTGAAGAAATCGCAATTGTTTGTCTTCCTCTTTTGAAGCATCGGCTTGTCTGCAATCGATCTGTGCCTTGTAGAGATTCCTTTCACCTAAAAGTTGTGCCTTGTAGAGATTCCTTTCGCCTAAAAGTTAAGCAATATTCTCTTCACAAAACAGAATACAGATCCCTTGAGAGGAAAAAAAAAAAAAAAAAGAACTTGAACCAGAAACTAACCACCAAAAGGTTTCCTTCCACACAACTCATCTCTGCCCCTTTCAACTCTCCTCCTATGGCCTTCTCTATTTCAGCCTCTATATCCTCTTCCATAGTTTCGAATTTCATGCCACCCCCTCTCATCATCTTCTTCATAACTAGCAACTCCTTCGTAGTTTTGGAAATTTTGAGCTGTAGTTGAAGCTCTTTCTCTTAGTGCTTTATTAATTGAAAATTCCAGCAAAGCTCTTTTCAATCTATCTTGTCTTTTAAACTTGTCACTGACATCTCTAAACATGTCCTCTATCTTTAGAAATTGATTTTGCATAGTTGCTAAAGTAAAGAAAGTCTTATTTTGTTGTTCATTGTCACTTCCTTTTCCTTCGTTAGACTTCCCATCACCATTACCGACCTTATCATTTGTTTTAGATATGGTGTAAACCTGCAAGAAAACGTTAGAAAGGATCTTACAATCACTCCCTCACGTGTTTCCTTCAAAATCAGATTGTATACTCGTGTTTTCACACAATATTAATGGCTTTTCACTATATAAGCTCACCCTCTTGCCTTTTACCTCTCAAGTGATGTCTGTAAAGTAACTTTTAGAAAACCAATTCAACAAAACTAAGCAAACAGCAAGTAACACAAATTAATTGGAAAGAACAAATAAATCTTAATAAGAAACGAAATAAGAACAATTCTAGAAGCAAAGTAATGCATAGACAGAAATAAAATAGTATGCTAATACACGGATAGAAAAGATGTGTATGTAATGATTTTTATTTATAATTGAACAATATGAATGCAAGATTGTCCAATTCAATGTAATAGAAGCAAAGAAAGGCACAAACAAGAAAGTAAACTAAGAATCAAAGAAAGACACTCAATATATTATAAAACTCAACAAAAACCCGAGAGTTCAAGGGACAACTTTTAAATCTGCCCAAGGTTTAAATTAGGTAATTCAACATGCTTTCAGTGGTTTTTTTTCTTTTCTGATTTTTTGCTACTGTTTACTTTTTTATTTTTTTGCTGTTGTTCACGATTTTTTTCCGGCTACTGTTCACTTCTTTTTTTGGTACTGTTCACTTTTCTGCACTGTTCACTTTTTTTCCTCGATACTGTTCATATTTTTCAGTACTGTTCACGTTTATTTCCTAAAGAAACGAATAAGAAAAACACAATAAAGATACGTATGAGTTTAATAAAATTAAGCCAAAGCTATAATACCAAGATGATATGGAAATCTTATGAAAACAATGTTCTTAAAATCTCCTAATCCTATTGAATCAAAACCCTAATCTTTTTACTCTAAGAATATGCTAGATCAAACCCCAAATTATAAGTTTGAGACCCAATCTCAAATAAATCAGAAATCAATTTAAGTTGCAACTATTTACTTATTGATGCAAATCAATTTTTTGAAGTAACTATGAAGACATTCACGCCTTACTTGAAGAATTCAACTATGAAATTTTATTGATCATTTAAATCTAGGTTACAAGGATATAATAAGGTATAAATATCCTTGACCAAGTCCTAATCCTAATAGAAATGGGTTTGCAAGCCCATTTAATAAAAACTAAGCTAATCCTAACAATTCTAGGAGTATCTAGCCTATTAAACATAATCTGATTCAAGTCTTTTTAAAAATGGGCTAAGCACATTAAAACAAATAAGTTTCAAAATATCTCAAACAAACAAAACACATGCCACTAACTAAAAAACAGCCTATAAACAAGTTTTTGGGCCTAAAATAAGAGATAATAAATAATAAGCCACAAATGCATCCCAAATAAGACTTGAGCTTGTTTTTCAAAATGACTCAATACTATCCTCTTCCAACGCTTCCTCTAATAAAGTCATAAGCTTAAGCGTATCATGGTGTTTCTTCGTGAATATTTTGGCTTCCTCATATACTTGCTTTATGATTTGGGTTTGAACAAAAGCTTGTATTGCTTGTTTAAGCTTTTAAGGTTTAAAGCTTGTTATGTTGTAATCGGACAACTTGACATATGTAGTTTGTCAGATTGACGTATAAGGCGTGGAACTCCGTTACGAAAGCTTTTGTATCATGCATGCTCCTCATATTATGGTCAGGTAGTGTCCCAATTCCTAGGAAAGACAACGACTGTAGTCATATTATACATATCGAACCATGACTTGGTGAACTCAGTTTCTTGAAGAAATCGCAATTGTTTGTCTTCCTCTTTGAAGCATCGGCTTGTCTGCAATCGAACTGTGCCTTGTAGAGATTCCTTTCACCTAAAAGTTAAGCAACATCCTCTTCACAAAACAGAATACAGATCCCTTGAGAGAAAAAAAAAAAGAACTTGAACCAGAAACTAGCCACCAAAAGGTTTCCTTCCACACAACTCATTTCATCTTAAAGCTCTGTCAGACATTGTTGGATCGAAGTCCTCATGCTCACCCGACTAACTTCTGATCCTTGTTTTCAATGCCAATACATGCCAACCTGATTTAAGTCATGGACAAGAGACCAATATCAGTTATTATTACTTTCATATGAATAAATTTTACAGCCTTGTTTTGAGTTTTGAGTACGTATTGAATAAGTAATCAGATATACACGAAATATGCTTCTAAATTCCAAACAACTTTTAAGATTAAGGTCCATTTCATTTCGAACCTTCAAATTCTTAGACTGGCAGTTTGTCAAGAGGTAGCATCACTATTATGTTAATCAGGATAAAAACAGTGTCAATCATGAAATCTAACAAGCAGTCCCATGCATGATACTAATTCTTGTCTTCTCTTCCATTACCAGCACAGCAGGCACAAGATAGGTTCACTTAAGATTAAGGGACCACAATTATAAAACGGTCTCTCCTCTCTCTCGCATATAATTCCTTTTTCAGTTAGGAATTGACACTGTGTGAGCTAAATTCTGCTGTCAATGTCTGTGGCGGTGCAGAATGTCTAGTTTCATTGGAGACCAAGTTGCAGAGAAGCAATACCAATGATTGGATCCATCATGGTTGTCTTTATATTCTTGCATTATCTCAAATTAAAAGTCTTGATGAAGAAGATGATTGGTTTTTAATTATTATGGTGACATATGCAAGCATAATATGGTAAATTGTAAGAAGTAGATTATATATTATTTATTCTTTTCTTTTACATATATTTTCATGTACGAACTGTAGTTCAGAAGGCGTAGATTACATGACTCAAAATAGTTTGTTCAATTTTTTTCTGCAAGCAAAGAATGAACATCTATTGAATCAAAGTGTTAAGGAGTAGAACTCTGGTATTAATGAAGCTCCTGAAAAGCCTCTCACCACCAGCTTCAAGATCTCCAATGCACCACTCAAGTTCTTGCATCTTTCCAAGAACCATTTTGATCTCATCATCTTCTTTCTTTCTTAAATCCCACAGGTTCTCGACTCTGCATTCTTCAAACTCTTCGATTCCTCGTTCAACTTCAACTTTCTTTGTCTTCCCTATCCTCCTCAGCTCCATACATGGAAATTTTTTCGGTGATAAAGACGTTAAGATTCCTCTGAAAAGCGCCACCGAAACCAGCACTGTCACTTCACTGACATCTGCAAAAAGACAAACCAGCTCCTTGTCCGAAACAGACACCGAACTCAATCTAGGAACTGAAGAATCATGTGCTGTACTTCGAATTCTGGCCACGAGTTTAGCCATCTGCTTAGCCATTTTCTTGCGGGTTTTATCGTACGACTCAATCCCAGAGTCGTCTCTCTTCCGAACAGCGACTTGGGCAGCGAGTTGCTCGACTTTGAACCCCAGAACCGTACTTTGAAAGATTCCATAAACATCAATGAACCGGAGGAAATCGTCAAGAAGCTTGTCTACCCATTTTCGGTGGTTGCGGAGAGACTCTTGGGTTTGAGGAAGCTGGATGATGTAACCCAAAGATTCATTAACATCTCTGAGCCGTTTCAGACTATCGGAAATCCAAACGGACGTGATATCTTGGGGCATGGAAACCCAAGTCTTGAGGTCGTTGATCTCAGACCTGAGTTGGACAATTAAGGGGTGTGATCTACATGGGAGACTGACTGATCTAAAGTTGTGAGTAATGCGTGGTGGCTTCGAGAGACGGTTTGGAAACGACAGGGAGCGAATGAACACCCGAGCTCTCACCATTTTTGTGGGGTGCTGGTAGTGTTAATGGAAGATGATATGGAATATAGAGAAGAAGAGTAGAATATAAAAGGGAAGACAACTAAGTTGCACGAGGGAAGAGACTCGATCTGAGAATAAATCCAGCTGTTCTTTAAGTTAAAAAATGGATATGGTTATTGAGTTCTTGCTCAAAATTTTTAATTATGACTGCTAATTATGTTATAATTATAAATGATTACACTAATTACAGAATATATAACTTCATCGTAAAAATATAGATAAAGAGATTATTTATAATTTTTAATTTAATGTCAAACTTTTTTAATTTTCATTTAATTATTATTCTTTATAAATTAACTCAAAATTATTTTTACTCATGTGGCATATTATTTGATTTATAAAAATTTTACTAAATTAAAAAGTATTTAAAACAATTAGTACTAAATTAAACAAATCTTAAACATAATAGTTTTGAAACCAAAAAAAAAAGACCCATTTTGATTATTAATTAACTTTTGGTAAATTATTGGGATTTTATTACTTTTTTGCATCTTGGATTAAAAAACAGCATAAATTGTCATAAAATTGACTAAAGATTAAATAAAATTAAAATATAATTGAAATAAAAAAATTTCAAATTTAATTAAAAATTTAGTAGACGAAAAGAATTGATTTATTTTAGGTTATAAAAATTTATTAATTAAAAAATAAACGATTAATTAATAAATTGATTAGTTTTTAACAATAAAAGTTATTGTTTATTAAATCAAATCGAACCAAAAAATTAGACGATTCAAGATTTCTTGGAATGAATTGATCAAACCGGTTGAATATTTTAATCATTAATTAATTTGCATGAAAATAATTAAATTATTTTAGGATGCTAGTAATTCACTTACTTTGTAAATTCTTAATTTCTCATTTCAAATTATTTTCAAAATGATACTAATAAATTATGTGTAATATAGAAAATTAGTGTCAAATGATCTCATAAAAAAATGTGATAACTAATTATTAAACAATTTTAATTAATTGTTTGTTTTTATTTTTCCAACATTTGGAATTAACGAACAACCCGATCCTAGAATTTAAGTTGCTTCCATTTAAGAGATAAATCATACCTTGGTAAATTTAAGAATCAATAAGTAGACAACTTTGAACATATGGAATCCTACTTGTCATTTTGTCTCATCGCTTTGTCCTTTAGGACTGGCTCATGCATCTTAAAAAATTTGTATTAATGAGTTCTAGTTTTGTATTAATGAGTTCCTTTATTTGTCTAATTACGTACTTAAATAATAATCAAAGAACGTGAGTGGCCAATGGCCATGAAAAGCAAAAACGGTACCATTTCTTGTTAATCTTCTTCGATTTGTGTTATAGTTAATAATTAAGGCGTGTGGGTCGAACTCTCACGTGGATCATTAAACTGCAAATCCTCTTCTCGTTGATCACACCCAATTTCATCGATTCGGAGCACTTTGTGTGTTTAATGGCCCGATGAAGATTCGCTTAGCCTAATTGCACCAACAATCAAGAAAGATTACACACCCATCTCCAATCTACATAATCAATTTTCAAGATTTTATCATTTCTATTTTATTATTTTTGTCTACCACAAGGTAATGAAATAAAGTGAGTAATTCTATTGAGTAAAATCCTTTGCACCCTATAATTAGACATATTATTAATTTATTTAATAATTTCTTAAATTATTAATAACTATTTTAATTTTATAAGGCATGTATTCTTACTGTTAAGTTTCATTATATAATTTAACCGTCAATGTCATAACGATCCGTATGATGTTACGTATTGAAAACAACGTTATTTTAGAATTTTTAACATAAATTGATGGTAAAGAAATGTGTATTACAATCTATTAAATATCGTTCCGTACTGACTAGAAAATGGAACGGTATTGTCATGTTTGGCACTTGCCTCCAGTATTAGGTGTTTTTGCCAAGTACTGGCCGATACTCAAAATACCGGCCAAATATCGACCGGTATCATAATTTTAATAAAAATTGAGGACCTTTTTGTAAAAATAAAAATAATTAACCCTAACCCTCCCTTCCCCTCCCCCCGACACCTACCTCGGCCTTTTCATTTTTTGTCTCTTTCCCAAACTCACCTCATCCTCTCTCTATCTCACTTTCTCGTCCGCTCCACTGTCTCTCTCTCGTTCTCCTCTCCATCTCCGGCAGTGCTCCTATGTCCTACCTCTCTGGCAATGCACCACGCGAACCCTCTCTGAAGGTCATCTTCAGATCTTCATCCACCATGTGAACCTGTTGCCAAGTCTCATCCAGACCTCCATCAACTTTCAGTTGTCATCCACGAGGACCACCAACGCACTACGCCACCCCCGTCTACTCTCCTTTATCGCCTATGCATCCGCAGCTGTCGGATCTAGGAATAATACCTAGATCTAAACCCAACCCTACTCGACCCGATCTGGAATAATACTAATTGTGAATTTCTGTTTGGGTGTGTTTTCACGTCTGTTGAATTTTTCTAGTTAATTGCAATTGAGTTGTGATTGTGAATGGGAAGTTGGAATGAAATTGTGAAGCATTTGTGATTTCCTATTGGTTGGAGTTAGAAAATAAATTGGATTTGGAGTTGAATTGAATAAAAGGAGTATATTTTTGGTTAACTTATGGTTCGATTATTGAATTGATGACTTGATTTATGTTAAATTTTTTGGCATTCACGACATACATTAAAAGTTAGAAAGGCTTTCAATTCAAGTTTCAACTTAACTTTATAATGCATGATTTAAAAGTTAGAAAGGCTTTCAAGTTTCAACTTAAAACTAACAAACCGAGAATGTAAATTGGAAAGAATTCAAAGTAAATAATTAATTGAAATATTCTTAAAATTATTGAAATGGTATTTGGATATGAGTAAATAATTAATTGAGTGTAATAATAATTCGGTTGTGGTCTTGAGGAAAAGCCGAATAGAAACTTTTGTAGTTGTAATTATTCTATATCTCTACGTTGTCTTTAATTTTATCCCAAAATTAGTCCATCTCCTTAAGGATTCAAATCTCTTGCATATCAATCTTTATTTATCCTAAAATTAGTCCATCTCATAGTCTTTACGTATTCAAAATCTAATTTTCTTATTATTCCATTTTTATCTCATCTGTAGTACTTTGACATTAACTCTTCGAATAAGTATGCAATTTTTTTAGTTCATCTTAATGAAAAAAATTACTTAGCTTGTGCATTTTATTTCAAGATATTTATTAAAGGCAAGGATTATGAAGGTATGTCAATGACAATAATCATATTCCTGAAAAAACAAAAAATAAAGATGAAAGTGAAGTTAAGGATGTTTAAGTCATGACTTGAATTTTTGGATTCGTTGAGCCATCATCTTAAATCTTTGAACAGTACTTCAATTTTAAATTTAGCATGAATTTACTACTCTTCAATAAGAAAGTTATCTATTTCTGAATTTTACTCTAGTGTTATGAATCTTTACTTCTTTAGGCTTAATATAAAGAGTTAAAGATATTATTTATATTGCATTGCCTCATGAAGGACTTAGCGTTAACACTGCTAATTTTGTTGATGAAACTACTAAAGGATTAATTTCTTACAAAACTAATATCTTCATTTTTTGTTACAGATAAATGGAAAGAAATTCAACTACTTCTAATCAAACTGCTTCAGGAAGATATAATGATCCAACTTGAACTCATACTGCATTGGTTCCAAATATGAAGAATCATACAATTTACTTGTTTTGTAAAAGGCATTTGAAAGATGGAGGAATCACCCGATTGAAGAAGCATTTAGCTGAGGTTGAAGGAGATGTAGAATCCAGTAAAAAAGTAAGTCATGATGTGAAGTGACAAATGAAAACATTGCTTGAAAAATATCAATATGAGAAAGATAAGAGGGAAAGGTAGAATTTTGAAATTGGTAGTGGAAGTTCGTTTTCTAGTTTCCATGGTGATTGTGGAAATATTGAAGGTGGTAGTGGCAATAGTGGTAGTAGTAGTGGTACTGGTAGTGTTCCATCCCAGGCCTTGAAGAAGTACTTGGACCTGATGTGAGGAACAGAAGGAGGCATACTAGTTTTTTTGCACTACGGACAACTCATAGAGCCTAACCTTCAATTCGTAGTGCAATGCAATCAAGATATGTAATTGATAATGTCAATATGACAATAGCTAGATGGTGGTATGATACATATTCATCATTGAATGCTTCTCAGTCTTATTATTACCTATGATGGATGTAATAGCCTCTTATGGTCTAGGATACAAAGGTCCTTCGATTGATAACTTAAGAGGTAACTTTTGAAATGTTCTGTTTATGAAATTAGAAGTTATTTGATAGAAAAAAGAGTGAATTGGACTACTTATGAATGCTCAATCATGTGTGATGGTTGGACAAATAGGTGATAAGAGCCTATTATTAAATTTTTGGTTTATTCTATAAATAGCTCTATGTTTTTGAAATCTATTGATGCATCTGGCCTTATTAGGAATACTAAGACCTTCTTTGTGATATTTGATGAAGTTGTGAATGAAGTAGGGCCAGAAAATATTGTTCAGTTTATTATTGATAATGATTCCGCTTATAAAGCGGTAGGAAAAAGGTTGCAGAATAAATATAATTCTTTTTTGGACTCCTTGTGTTGTACATTGCATTGACCTAATGCTGAAAATATAAGGGATCTTAGGTATTTTTCTGTTATTGATGAGACTATGTAGAAAGCTAAAAAGGTGACAAAGTTCATCTATAATCGTGCATGAGTATAGAATTTGATAAGGAAGGAATTTACCAATGGTAGAAATTTGTGTCGTCCTGGTGTGACAAGATTTGCAACAAATTTCTTATCACTTCAATCTTTTGTTATGATGAAGAAAGAGTTAAGACAAATATTTACAAGTAATAAGTGGATTGCATATCATCATGCTAGGTCTAATGTTAGAGTGGAGGTTTGTAAAATTATACTGGAAGATAGAGAATTTTGGTTTCAATGCCAATTTGTTATCCGAGTTTGTGAGCTTTTAGTGAGGGTGCTTCACTTGGCTGATAGTGAAGAAAAGTCAATAACGAGTTTTTTTTTATCCCATGGAGAAATCAACGGAAGCAATCAAGACCAATCTAAAACATAGGTTTTATTTGTACATACCATATCTTTTAATCATTAATGAGAGAAGGGAAAGACAACTTTTTTTTCCGTTACTTGCAGTTGGGGTATTTTTGAATCCTAGTGCCTATTTTAGACTAGATCTTACTAAGCAAGTTGAAATTAATAGAGGAATGCTTTTAACTATTACAACAATTGTTAGCGTTGACGCGATGCAAGATCTCTTAAACTCACAAATGAAACTTTATAAGTTGTCTTATGGGGATTTCAAAATGTCAATTGTTATTCGACAAAGAGGAAAAATTTCTCTAGGTATTAGTTGTTTCTTTTTTTTGAAATTAATAAATATTTTATTTTGTTTATAACACTAATTTTCTTGCAGTTTCTTGGTGGGATCAATTCGGGAACGATGTTTTAGAATTGAAAAGATTTGCAATTCAGATTTTAAGTCAATGTTTGAGTGCAACAGGCTATGAACGAAACTGAAGCACATTTAAATTTATCCACTTTAAGAAAAGGAATAGATTGGAGCATAAGATGTTGAATGACTTAGTTTTTGTTTGTTATAATTTAAAGCTTCAGGAAAGGTATGTTATTATCATTATTAATTTCGATATAATTTCTTATAATTTTCTAATAATTAATATTTATTGTTTACTAGGAGTCTTAATAGCACAAGTAGTTCAACTGATCTAATTTTCATTGATAATATTAATCTTTTAGCAGATTAAGTCTATGAAGAACCAAATTTGGTAGATGTCAATGACTTGGAAGATAATCTTGTATAGGAAAGTATTGACATGTTATTTGGTGCATTAAATTTGAATGATAATGATAATGAAACTTCTTTAATTGATGACGATTTGGTACCAAATGATAACTGAGGTCAATGTAATTATAGTGGGTATCTTCTTATCGACGATTGAATTTTGTTATAGATTTTTATTTTTTCTCTTCTTTTAATTTTACTTATATTTGATGTTTATGTTAAATTCTATACGTGTAATGTAATTGTAAATATTTTTGTTTTAGGTTTAACTTTTACTTGATTGTTTCCTCGTCACGAACTCTTGTTATAAATTGTAATAGTTTGAGAGTTAAAGATATTTATTGTTCTTTTTATTAAATGTTTTGATGTAATTATTATTTTTTAAAATGATGAAATTGTATTATCACAATATTTTAAATACTCTCTATTATTCTTAATATGATATTTGTACGATGATGATTATCTTTTTTTATTATAATTATAGTTATTATTTATATGTGTAATATTTAAAAATTATTATTATATCATATTAATTGTGATTATTATTTATTGTTATAATTTTTAGAGACATAATTAATGTAAGCTGCATACGTTAATACTTAAATTCATTGTAAGTTGATAATAACCAGGAACTGATGTAATAATAAAAGCTAAAGTGGCTTAGCGTAAAAGGTAACTAGGAGAAATTCTCTTTAAGCTCAAGCAAGTCGTAACATAATGTGACTGAACGCTCGAAGCTGACCGTGACGTGTTAATGATCATCGCTAGTTAACCAAAAACTTCGGATAACTAAGGCTCGAGTGCCACAGTTTTTGGAACTAAGGGAGACTCCTGCCTGGCAAGCAGACATGACAGATAAGGTATCAGGAGCTTGTGTTTCCAAACGGAGATAAAAACCTGATAAAGACAAAGCCACTAGTTTCATTTTCCAAGTCGCATTCCTGAAACTCAGATTGATAAGGTTTTTTTCGATTATGGATTGTATTCTACGTTGGCATCGAGTCATAGCACGTGTTGAGATGATATTTTTATCAAAAGCTTATGGTTAAATAATAATAATAATTTATGCTTCATTTTTTGGTCAAAATAAAAAAATCGTCTGTCTAATATAATTTATTAAATTTTCTCTAATTTTTAGAGTTTTAGCCTTTTAATTAATAACTATCAAAACTTGTTAAATCGTTACAATGATAGAATATGGAGTAGAAAGAAAAGTTTTTAAAATTTTAAAATTAATTTAATACAAATATGAAAATTACACATATCTAAAGTAAAATTTTAAGGATCAATGCAATTAATTATATTACTTTCATGTTTTAATCGTTTTTTACGAAGATAAATTCAAAACAAAGATAATTATTTTAATGTCTATTGAATAATATATAGGTGCAAATAATAATTAATATATTCATATAAGTTAAATAATATAATTAAGAATTAAGTGATGTAATTAATTTAATTAACATTTATAATATTTAATGTACTTTATTTTTAATCAATTATATATCTTTTAACATTTTAGGTTATGTCTCGAAGTTACCAATTTCACGAGCCACGATTTAATCGCTTTCCAACATAATAAGACTAATTATAACAATTATTTATAAATCTTGAGCTTACCTCATTTTAAAAAAATATAATAAATATTTTTTAAAATTTTAATTTAATAATACTTATCCCCAGTAGATAAATACTAAAAAGTAAAATTTGCATGCAATGCATAAGACGTGGGGCTTAACCCAGGTTGACACGTGGCGAAATGGTTATGTGTCAGTTCCTGAACACAACAAAAGTTACAAAAACAAAACAACTCTTTTTCAGGTTCCTTAAATAAACCATTCGAACTAGATCGCGTCGGAGATGAGACCGGAAGCTTGGAAACAGATACAGAAATGCAGGAAGATCGAGAGAGAGAAAAGAGGGAAGATTCTCTGAATCAGCAGCCACCACAAAGGACACCGATGAAGCCCGTGACTCGAGAAGCCTACGGTGGTGGTATGTACGCTAACGAGGGCCAGAAACCAGCAACGGACAAGCCACCGGCCGGCGAAACTCAGAGCGCCAAGCCGAAACGCCAACCACCACCTTCAACCGGTGACCGTGATCTAGATATCACCGGCCAGTCCTATTATCCAGTAATGTCAGTAAGCTTGTCATTTGGACATCGTCAGGCGTCAGCTGTTAGTATGTTTTCGTTCTTATCCCTTTAAACCTGTCTGGTTTTGAACATTTTTCATATAGTTTTAAAGCGGGATTTGGGTTTTAAAAAGCTCAAAGCTTGATCTGACAGAGATCAACTAGACTCAGATTTGGACCATTTGTTGTCATTTGAAGTTCAATCTGGGCTCAAATATGCTATTTGGGTTCGAACCACCAAATGGCTCATTTGACTCAGGTTTAGGCTAGCACAAACAATTTTCAAGAAAAATAAGAAATAATAGTGAAATTAGTTGATAAGCTTGTCATTATATTTTAAATAAAAATCAAGTGAGTGGATTCGTTAAGAGTGAAAATGATGGGACTGCATTCATTGAATCAAGTCAAATCCATCTATCCCTTCCCTTCTATGTGCGCCGTGGGCGTGGCCACGCATTTCGCGGTCATATTATCCAAATAGCGAAAGTGCACATTCAAACACATTTAATGCGGCCCAAATTCTCTGTCCCCTTCCATAAACCTATTTTTATCCTCCTTACCTATTTATTTATGTGCCATGATTCCCCCCATTTAATACTGTTAGCGTTGATAGTTATTCTGTACCCATAAGTATCTCTTTCAGGAGATCTGAAATAGAGTTATAGTATATATATATATCCCACGTTAATAGATGACCAAGATAAAAAGAGAACAGAAGGAGCTAGAGGAAGGAGCCAGAGGATCCTCTCATTTAATACGGTTAGCTTTGATAGTTATTCTGTGCCCACAACTATCTTTTTCAGAAGATCTAAAATAGGTTTATAGTATGTAGAATTTGTTCACTATTTTTTTTTAAAGAACCATAGTTAATGTGGATGGGTAAACATTATAATAACTTGTAAATCACGTCAAACGAATATTTTATACCAGACAAATAAGTAAGAGAAATCGAACATAAATATCTTTTAATTACATATTTTTTCACTCTAGTGACCATTCCTTAACTTTCAATCCCTAGTTTACCAATTCACATTACTCCTGCTATGATCC
The DNA here is from genome assembly GCA_032467995.1 of Erythroxylum dillonii. Lineage (NCBI taxonomy): Eukaryota > Viridiplantae > Streptophyta > Magnoliopsida > Malpighiales > Erythroxylaceae > Erythroxylum > Erythroxylum dillonii. The sequence continues at coordinate 295,639 of JANKYE010000002.1, read as the reverse complement.
ATAGTCTAATAATTTAATTATTTAGAACAAAATTATACCAAGAACTTATAGAATTTGAAACTTAACAGACGGTTGGTATTATCAGATTCTAATAAAACAAAAAGGGAAATTTATCATATGATATCTCGTCAAAATGAAAGGAACGTTACACCAATCACTTACTTAATCAGACCGTAACTACTCTCTCCTTCTCAAATTATAGGTTGGATTGGTGTACTAAAGCACCTTATCCTGACCTAACTCGTTGACTATAAACTAAATTTACTTTCAACTAATATTATATCTATATTAGCGTATCAATCAGTATAGTATATGTGAATTTCTTCCCCCAAAAAAAAAGGGTATAGTATATGTGAAAACCCAATTACACCCTCCTACATCCTCTCTTTTTACATACCACAAAGGAATGTGTGTTTAGCCTTTTCAGCTTTCATCTATTCGACTTCAAGACCAAGTTTACACATCTCCTCCACCGGAGGTGTTTCCCAGTACCAGCTCCGCCGTCTCATTTCATTGAAGTCCTCCACGCATTGATTCAATTTCATAGCTCCAACCCGCTTTCTCGCGGCGGCTAGCTTTTTTCCAGCCACCGCATCGAAAATCTTCTCCCACCCTTGCTTCCAATCACCATGAGCGTCACAAAGTTTAAGACTTCCATTTCTCCACTCAGTCCAACTCCAACCTCGGTCAAGAGACCGCATGACTTCTGCAACACATGATCCTACACACACAGGCTTGCAAGGTCTGCACTTTGCCCCGCTCAATGGGCCGGGACTGGACAGTGCCGCCACCGGAACACCGTAGCGGTAAGGCGGGAAATCGTACTTCCGGTCACTCAGAATGCAGAAAGGTAAGCGCTGAGTGAGAAAAGGCACGCCTTGGGTGGTGAGTTGGGCTCTGAAGGAGGTTTCTGAGTTGAGTTGGCGATAACCAGCTAAGTTCAGTATGGGAACGAGAGACAAGCGTGAGAGAGCCGCTGTGGAAGAGTTTAGGTCGCCGATTCCAAGCCTGTCGTTCAGGCCACCGTAGGAAGAGCCCGGAGGGACAAGGTAGTGACCGGGAACGAAGCTTTTTGGGCTTAACGGGGCGTTCCAGTAGCCATCAACTCGGGTTCGGACAATCCAGTCGTAGGTGAAGTTGTGCTGAGATTGGTATTGTTGGATCATGGTTAGACAACCTTCAACTAGATTGAAATACTGAAGTAAACCCTGCGAGAAGTATCGAGACTACCATCAAAATCACGAAAAGAACGAAACTTTGAGATTAGAGATCGATCGATGAGTAAGGATTGAAAACAACAATTAAATGGATCCTCGAAAACGTTAAGATCAGACAATAAGATTTCAACTTTACAAGTCGTCGCTACTGATAAAAACTAAACAAGTTCATGCTTCCAAACAAACAGCGACGGAGTTTACTTCTTTTTTCCTGTTCACGAGCACGGTAAAAGGTACAGCTGCAGAAATTAGGGGAGAGTTGCTTTACCTGTATGCCATTGGGCGAATTACTAGCCGTGAGGACACTGAGTCTAGACTCGGTCTCAGGGATGAACTTAGGCTTAAAGATTCGAACCGAAGCGAGCCTAGGCGCGTCCTTCAAGAGCGAGAATTTAAACGTCTTCTTATCATAAGGACTATGCAAAAACAGGTCCGCGTTTGGATACACTTTGAGAACATTCTCCATAATCGACGGCCCAGTTAGCTCAAACCTCCTGGCCCCACCCACCAAACACACCGCCATTCTCGATCCCACCAGCGCCGCCGCCATGTCACCGAAATTCTGGGCGCCGGCGGGGAGAGTCCGGTCGGAGAAAAAGTAGGTGAGGGGGAAAACAGGGGTGGAGGTAGAAGAGAGAAGGAGGAGAAGAAACAGAAGAGGGATTAACAGAAACAGGTATCTTCGATCGAGATCCGAGAACCATCTAGTGATCACCATGGCTACTACACACTTTTGGGTCTTGAAAAGCCTCAGAAAAACCCTAAAATCTGATATGTGGTTGATTGAAGATCTAGTTCAAGTTTTTCATGGTGGGAGGCTTCAGGGTGTGGAAGAGAGCGGTTTGGGTGATTCTCTTCAAAGCAGGAGAGTGGAGGTGACAATCGTTACTGCTTGAATGGGCATAGGCATACATAAATGCACAACTTATTATTTCAGTTTTCAGATAAAATATTATTTTTAGGGATATTTTTTGAAAACATCGAAAATTTAAAATTGTTTATTTTAATATTAAATATTTCAAAATGTATACAATTCAGAATTTAAAATTGTTAACAAAATAAAATTAACATTTTGATAAAATTAAAAATTTATATTTACTATTTTGGTTTTTAATGATATTTTTATCTTTTATAAAGCTGAATGCACTCAAATTGCAATTTCTACAATTTTGGAATGTTAAGGATGCGTTTACTTTTTGAAAATTATGTAGTTTTTTAGAATTTTTTTTCATAAAATAGAAAATAATTAGAAAATATGTTTATTAATAAAAAAATAGATCAATTTTTTAAGAAAAACTTGTTTTCTATTTTTCCAATTTTCTAGGAAATTAGAAAACTACTTTTAATAGGTTTCCAAATTTTCATCTCTAATTTTCATCTCTAGCCCAGC
>JANKYE010000002.1:278301-292932 GCA_032467995.1 Erythroxylum dillonii | reverse complement strand
GACTTTTCGGGTGCCGACGAGTCTCCTTTTCTCCCCGCCCCCCGTTCGGCCGTTCAGCTCCACCCAACGCTTACCGCGTTCGCTTCGCCTCACCCGGATCTCTCTCATCCTCCACTTGGTTCGGTCGTTGGAGGCGTCTCCACCGTCGGCGAGGGGTTCGACGGTTCGGCTCTTACCGACCCTCGCGCTTTTTCCCCTCTCTCCGGCGTCTCTCACCACTCGACAACCCCACTGTCACGAGCCTCGCCTGCGGTCGCCGCTAGCCTAGCCCCCCCGCCGCCTGCTGCCCCAACCGACGTCGAGCTAGGATGCCTAGCTGCCGCCCGCGCATGGTCCATCTGCCCGTGCATGAGATTTTTAATATAATTTTGATTTCTAATTCTTTTGGAATCAAAACACAATTTTAGTAAATATGTTTTGTAATTTTTAATTTTAGAAAATAATTTTTTCAATATTAATTAGTAAACATGTTTTCGACAATTTTCTACTGAAAATAAAAATTAAAAATATATGCAAAAAATTAAGATAGAAAAAAAACTGTTTTATGAAAGTAAACGTACCCTAAGTTATTTGAAATTTCGACACGTGGAATTATAAACTATAAACAAATGGGGCAGTAACATTCCCTTTCCATGACCGACAGGCGTCGGAGTTGGGCATTGATTGAAGCAATATTCTTTTGTTGAACTCATCAAATGCCCTTTTCGAAGAGAGAAGAAGCCAGTCACGTGGTCAACTCTTTAATAAATAGAAATAGTTAGGTTTTCTTTTGTTTTTTGGTCCCTTGGTGTTTGTTTCTGCTGTCTCGTTCAAAGTGACGACAGGAATGGCTTTGTTTGAACTTTTCAGCAGAGAGGCGGTGAGAAAATGAAGATTGTTGGCTGCACGCCAGTTGCCGGCAATTAGCATATTATATATATATATATAACAATTAAAAGAAATGGTTTTCCTTATTTATAAAGTTAGTACTCCCTTCGATTTATAATAAGTATCGTTTAAAAAAAATACACACTTATTAATAAAGCTAATGAAATTATAGATATACCCTTATTAATACTCCCATGAAATTACCTCGTGACTCCCGTGAAGTTATAAATGTGAGAGAAATTGCATATTAAATTACCTTGAAATTGTGATCAGTATAATTAAGATGAGAAAAAAATTAGAGGTTAATTTTGGAAACAAAATTATAAACATACATACGAAGTCAAAAATGACATTTATTTTGCATAATTAAAATATATCTAAAACGATACTTATTATGAATCGGAGGAAGTAATAGCAAAAAGAAGAAAATCAGTTAAACATGATGGTCGCAACAGTTGGCAAGCCAACGTTAATCTCGTGGAACTGAATAAGACGGTTTGAAGATGAAACTGAAGATCATTAACACAAGAACCGTGGCAGAGCATGAAATCTAAGCCTGATAAGAGTGGGAAAGGGTTTTCTTTCACCATGTACTGGCTGATGGAGGGCCAGAAAGTTATCATGAATATGTTGAACAGAAACAGAGCCTGAAATTGATGCATTTTTGGCATCCAAAGAATGAATAAATGCAAGTGTAATTCATAGCATTTCGTTACAAATCTCTGCAAATATGTGATTGAACTTGAACCGGATATGAACGACCTAGAACAAAGAATATAGCACCTGTAAACCGGTTCTTCATTCTGATGTGGGAGGCAACTCTGGAGGGTCATCGGTTGGGGGCGGTGAAGACGATCCGAAATCGAGATTTGGGAAGAAACCAGGTGGCCTCTCGCGAGGTTCTATTGAAAGCAACTGGCTTGAATCACCCACAACATCGGCCCATCCATAATGAGGTTCAGCCCTTAGTCACAAACACACGTGTTAATCTCCAACCCCACAAGGAAAAATGTATAGTTTTGCTTGTTTCCATCCACGTTCTACTGTGACTATAGCAAATTATGTGATAAGAAAGCATGTTCTTACTCGTAGCAGGTTTCCTCATCCACGACTATATCCCAGCTTTCACCTGTTGTGCTCTTTCCATACTTGTGAACTTTCCTGGTAGAAAATCGCAAGGCACATTAGTGAAACAATAAAATCAGCTCTCAGCTTGTGCTGGACTGTCGTTGCAATAACAGAGAAAATTTAAACCATGCTGTTTATATATGCCGGTAAGAATAGAACCGGTATACATATTTTTATCACACATCAAGTGATCAGATTGTTTCAGTTCCCTACCCGTTTCCAAAATGTTCTTCTCCCCAAGTCCTAGACCAACCTGGACACAAATTGAAATTAGAATCATAAAGCTGACTAAATATATACAAATCTCAATTCAGAGGAAGAAAGTCGTTCCATTTAATTTCTTACTTAAAGAAATCTGATTAAAATGATAACAGAAACTGAATCTAGTTCATGTATTGTATATAGCAACTCAAGGAGTTTATGTATCACAGAATTGTAAGCAGGTGAAAACACATACGTTCACCACTTGGAGAAACATGCCAAGTCTCCCCCTGGCGTGACCCTATACCAGCAAAGAACTTCTCTTCCCACTTGTCTCCCCATTTAGTTCCCAATTCAGTCTCAGCCCATTTATCCGTCCTGCACAGTCAAATATAAAACTTAATAAAACAATTAAAATTGCTTTGAATAAACAAGATCTCACTGCATAAATAAATGTCATTAGAAGTAGAACCTGGAACCAAAGTAAAGTTGAACCAAGAAGATATTGAAGAATATTTTAAAACACTTTTTGGTATATAAATGTGTGGGAAAGTAAATTTTCACATAATCGAGTCACTTCCCTTTCAACCAGTGATTCATTCGGTATGTGGTTCAAGATACTTTACCAGCTTAAATCTTCTAAGTTTTGATATTGCATTAATTTAGCTCGTGCTCTCAAAGCGAAATAAAATCCAAAGAAATTTGTAATGATCAATCAGGGAAAAACCATTTGAGAACAGATCCCCTTCCATCATAATGCTCTCCCCACTTCTCCCACCATGACTGTTCATTCAGTCTACCATATTTATGTGCCCCTTTTTCAGTCCAGCCTTTAGCATCGTACTTTTCCCACCTAGGTCCAAAAGTAATGCATAGTTAAGACCAATTGTGCGACTTCTGTGCAGTGCATACTGCACTCCTTTAATTAGTGTTCATCAAATTACTCCTATTCATGACAATAGCTTACCATTTCTCATACCATCCAGCATTTTCAGTGCCTGATTTAGCTTGTTTCTGTGCACTTCTCTCGATCCTTGCCAGGTTACTGTATCCAATATAACAGCAGGTACCCAAAGTTAAGTTTAGCTCTTTGCAAGCTGGAGAGACATATTGCATATGAGAGCTTTTTTCAAATTTTCAAAATGAAAACCTCCATTCATCCTGATGAAGCACTTCTTGCCATGTTTCCCACCAAGAATCACCTTCAGCATTCCTTCCAGATTTCTCCACACCTGAGTCGAAGAATTCAAATAAGGGAGCCATTTGTTAAATAGAAGATAAATAATTCTTCAGTTAAGTACATCCAGTGAAATATTGATCATAAGTAAATGACAAGGGAAAAATATACCTAGCTCTTTGTACCCAGTCCAATCACTTTTTTCCCACCACTGTCAAGGAGATCAATAAATCCATTAAATGGATCCACCTGGGGTGATACTTAAATGAGTTTATGAAAACAATGCCAGTAAGTAGTTTGGAAGTACAAAGACATTTGAGCAGTAGCCCATCGACAGGGCTAATACAGCACTCATAGGCGTAATCAATAATAATCCATCACAACAGTAATTTTGAGGTTAACTCTCTTTGTTTTTATTCTTATTTCACTTCTTTCTTAAAAACCCGGTCCCCAAGGCAGTGCATTGTTAAGTCTTCATAAGTGTCCAAGTAGGTGTCCAAGATTCTCAGGGATCAATGGAAAAAGTCAGATCACTTGATTAACAATATATAGTTCAACAGTTGAGGGGGCGAGGAGGGAATGAATAATGTTATGGTATACGAGGTTTGCTTGAAATAAATATTTCATCGCAAAAATGTAAGCTTAAAAGGTGTGACAGTGTCTGGGATCTTGAGATTGAACACATCACTTAGTACAATATTCAAACAATCAACAAATTATTGATAACTGGAGACCACATTAAAAGCAGTGAACCAAAAGACAATAAGAGAATTGTTGAAAAGTTTTGTCATGATGACATGAAAGTGATCTCTATTAATTGATTTTCATTATTCACTAGTCATTAATTTACACAAAGTCATAATCAGATTGCACGATGTCATAATATACAACAAGCATCCTAATATGAAGCGATTAGAATGACTGACAATGTACCATTTCTTTCCATTCTGCGGAACCATCATGGGATCGACCTCCCATTCTTGTCCACCTACATCTATATCCATTTTCACCCAGGTCCTCTCCAGTTTCTCGATACCAAGTACTACCATCTTCATTAGTGCCCGACTCATTAATGCTCTCATGTAACAAGTTGATGCCCCAGTCTTTCTCATTTGCAATACCAGTGTCTACAAAAAGGAAACAGCAATGTAATCCATTATAGTCACGAATCTCAGATTCATCCCAGAAACAAGATGAATGAAGAAAAGCAAACAACTGGAGGCCAAGACGAGTAGTTGAATACCTCTCTTTGGGGGAGTATCTCGCGATTGTGGACCTGAGTTTCTTGACGTACAACGTGGATAAAATTTCTCTTGTTTCACAACAAAACGAGACCTGCAACAGATATACCACAAACCCTACACATCAAACTTAGTCATACTCGGCAATTACAACAAGAGCTTGTGGAATAGAGGCTAAAGAATGTAACTTTTTATTTGTCTTTCATGTTTAATGGCATTAGTTCATCGATCATGAGCGACTAAACATGTACAATCTTATCTTCACCAAGACAGTTCAAGATCGTCTTTCATATTAATCCGTAAACAATAACCTTTCTTCACAAATATACATTTTTCTCGCAAATGTGTTGAAGTTCAAATAACACAAAGCAAACGATTGCGATAGTTATCAGTTAGAAATTGAACAGACCACTCAAAGAAAAAAAAAAATTCAAACTTTGTGACATACTGTGGGGAGGCAAATGGCAAAGCAGAAGCCACTTGGAATCGGATCCTACGGGAGCTCTTCTCTTCAGGTTTCTCCAGGCTTTGACCCGACCCGGCGCAACAGCGACTGATTCGGGCCAACCCGACACCGAGCCTACCAGCTTCAAGCCACAACCTCCTTTTCTTCCGTTTAAGCTCCAACCCATGAATGCCAGTGCGCAAAGGCAAAATGTGGAGGCGTCGGAGCTTGAAATCAAGAAGAGGAGGAGTGGCCATTATAATTGCGGAAATGCCATGGAGAAACCCTAGAAAGAACCAGAGAGACCCAAAAAGCTGAAAGCTTTTTAAGTAAGAAGTTAGGGGCTTACGGTCTCCTTTTCTTCAGGAGACTTACTGTTAAGTGAAATATTAACAACAACAAAATAATATTTTAACAAAAATGGACCAGAGAGATTTGGATGAGAGAATATCGGTAAGAGAATCTTTTGGTTTGGGGCGGCGGCGCGTGGTAGAAGCAATAACCTGTAGAAATAAAAAGATGCGGTGGTTTTGACGGTGGCGGTTAGAGCGAAAGAGAGGAAGATCGGATCAGTTATGGGCTTTCTTTCAAAGCATATAAATCATATACACGTTGGCAGGTTTGGTCTCACTTTGTGTATCCATTTGTCCTCCACTGGTTTGCCACCTGTCGGAAGTTCAACCGTCATTTTCTTCGCTTCCTGTAACAACTATGGATAGGTCTCCTTGTGTCTGTTCCTAATTCGTGTTATGTCAAATAAATCAAACTTTTTTGTTTTCAAATTTTATATAAAAATGAAATTTGGATTATAGGTTGAGTTTTTTTTTAAGTACAAGGGAAATCAAACTCCAAAAACTAATTATCGCAAAGTTCTGCAGTACACTACACCCTGTATGTCCCTTTGGATGATATCTTGGACTGTCAGTGGAGACTTTAGGAGAAAATGAATGTTAGGGCTGGCCCGAAAGGTAAAGGCAGCCAGGTGATTGGCGCATTAGTTCCTTTCATGACACACCTGTTGGATTTTCACCTCTTAGTCTCGTTGAAGTAATTTACGAGTACCTGCCAACAATAAATTTGGAACATCAATCTTAGTATGGGGAGAAGAGAGGATGTTAATAACGCCCAAGGAATCCACTTCTAGCATAACCCGGTGATACCCAAGAGACCAAACCAAGTTGATTCGGCCCGAATGGACTCCCCAAAGCTTAGCTGTTAAGGAAGAGTTGCTGCTGATATGCTGATAGAATTTTCCGCACCACTGACCTCACCATCCTCGAATTACACCAGCAGTGATAGCGGTGCGTGACCCTTGTTTTAAGGCTCTATCCATGTTGAGCTTAACCCACTCTATCAGCGGTTTGGTCTAGCCCACGGGATTGCCCACTAAGAGTCCCTAAGTCAAGAGTATGCTTTTTTCCATTTCCCTCGCCCTGATTATCTACCCTACGTACTCCGAAACTACCCATAGACCATTTTCCAGCTAAACAAACCCCTTTTCAAAGAGACTTTTGTTACGCCATGTCCAAAGCATCCAGCATGCAACTCCAAAGGTAATAGGCCAATGCCCTTGCTGCAACTGTGAATGCTTCATGAGGTTAGATTTTACCCATACCTTCTCATCTTGATAGAAAAAGTCCGTATTTACTATCTCCGTAGGAAACTTGCTCCAGAAGTTTTGCAGTCGTGGACAATCTCAGAGAACATGTAAGGTGGACTCTTCCTGACTGCATGTATAGCATAAGTTAAGTTTGAGAGTAAACCAAATCCACCTGTTGACCAAGAGGTCTCTCTGTTGTTCATAAGTTTTCTTTTTTTTGGTTACAAGGGAAAGAAAAACAAGGAGACTAGCTCCGATAGTCTAATCCCCTACGCAGGGATCTATTGTAAAGGGTTCCTTGTATGTCTCGGTGTAGTAGATCCAAAAGGCTCCAGGGAGGCTCCTAAAGAATATTATGTCCCGGCGTTGTGATCGAAGCTAGATATGCCAAGTGATCCGCACATTGATTCCCTTCGTGAGACGTATGTTCAACTTGGACTTCCCACTCTCGACGAATCACGTCACGAATACCTGTCACCAAAAAGGAATGCTCAGTCAGATCATTAAGGGAAGATGAAAGAATATTAATGACCTCGAGGGAGTCCACTTCCAGTAGCACGCGTCTATAACCCCAATCCCATGCCAGCAGCAGCCCTGAGTACACCCCGTAGAGTTCTGTCATGACAGGATTACCGACACCTGTCTTCTGTAAGATGCTGCCACACACACCAGTGCTGCTGACAGTTTCTTAGAAGACCTCCAACAGAAGCAATATTAGAGCCTAGTTTCACTGCCCCATCTGTATTTAGCTTGACCCATCCTTCTAGAGGTTTAGTCCATTGGACTAAAGAACCCAAAGGCAGGCCCTGCGACTGAAAATCCGATTTTCCATCACACTGGCTCGAATGACCCAATGCGTATAGGCCATGACAATTGTAGTACCGTTTATTGACCAAGCAAAGCCCGACTAAAAAATGTTGTTATTACACCATTTCCAAAGAAACCAGTAGACAACCCCAAAAAATAGTAGTCATTCGGCCTGATTTAATTACACATGGTGATTAAGATTAAAATGGAGCCTGTTTCCTTCCTCCTGACTGAAAAAGAACCCTCCAACCATGGTATCAGGAAAGTGTCGCCAGAAGGATTTATCCCGAGGACAATCTCTTAAAACATGAAGGATCGTTTCCTCCTGGCCACATGAATTGTATCCCGCCTCTATAGTCAGATGCCGAGCCACGCGTTCCTTATTGGTTAACAACTTTCTCTTAGCCACTAGCCAGAGAAAGGATCTGATGCGCTATTGTCCCGCCCACTTCTATATGACCTCCCAGTGGCTATTTAAGACATCAGTATTCATATTCTCGATAAGTTCGTAAGCAGATGCTATAGTGAATCACCGATGCGAAGTTTGACACTAGATCAACCAATCATCCTCACTATCTTGAATAGTTGTGAACGCAATAGTCATACAAACAGTTGCTGGGAGATAATGTTGGAAGGCCTGTCAATTCCAATGGCCATCGCCCTCCTGCAAATCATGAAATGTAGCATAAAGAATGCTCTCAGGAATGTCAGTCTGAGTCACTAAATAAAGAGGGCCCCAATCATCTAACCAGTGGTCTAGCCAGAAGAGAATACGTTGCCCATTGCTTACTTACCATTTAGCTCCTTGGCGAATGAGATTCCAAATCGCCAGAATCCCTCGCCAAATACCCGAAGTGTCATACCTTGCTAAAGTCTGAGGGATATGATCCATATCTACCCTGCATTTCGCCCTCAGAGTCTGAACCCATAGAGTCTAGGGTTTGGTAAGGAAGTCCCATATGAGTTTCATAAGGAGTGCGTCATTCATCGATCGAATTCGCTTGAGCCCTAGACCCCCTGCGTTCTTGGGTTGGCAAACTTCCTCCCAACTTACAATGTGAATTTTCTTGTAATCGTCCTAGGTCCCCCAAATGAAATCCCTCATTACTTTTTCCAGATCGTCACACAGTTGACGAGAAAGCTGTATCGTTTGCATGGTGAAGATGGGCAGAGAAGCAATGACTGATTGGGTGAGTGTAACCCTACCTGCTAAAGATAACATCCGATATTTCCACCCAGTTAGCTTTTGTTGCGCTTTATCCAAAATATATTGATAGGTATTACGATTGATGGTGCATGGTGACTGGACCTTCCACGTGTCGTCACTACAAAACATGTTCAACCCTTGGACAAGGAAACAAACATGTCAACAACCTTTATGTACATGGTTTGGATAAGCTTAATGTCACTTTCAAGTTCAATTCCAACATAAGAAGAAGAAATGAAACAAACATCAATTAAACTGACATAGAAATTTCAAGTAATATGTTGTTGACCAAAGCCTAAATTTAGTGAATGTTGCATTTGCGTATTCAAGTCTCACTCTTAGAGGGCTAAAATGTTTCATGAATAAACTATGGGAAGATTAACCCAACGGGAAAGGAAAAGGAATATCAAATGAATTGAGTGTTAGTTGAAGTTTCTTCTGTTCTATCCTTGAAAAGCAAACCTACTACGCAGTTTTAGGTGCAGTTGGACATCTTTGTCAGTCTGGAAAAAGATTCTTTGAGACTCGTTTCTCCAAACATTCGCATTCAGTGGCAAAAGACTTGCAGAACATGATCTTCAACATCACCTCACTGATATATGGTTGTTTTGGTTTTTTTCCGACATGAGGTAATGTTTTTACCCCAATCTACTGCTGTCTAATGGCATAAGTTGCATCAGTTTTCTCCATTTATGTCTCTATACAGCAAGGGCAGAATGTTTTGGCGTAACCATACATAGTGGGAAATAAATTTCCATGACAAAATTGACAGAACATAAGCAAGGAACTTGGTAGGACTTATTCATTGGCTTAGTTTGAAAGAATCTCATCCAACTCAGGTTCCTCAGAATTCATTCCATCATAATCCAAACCCGTGCCATTAAAAAGTCTTTCTCTTCTGGGCTATCTTGATCTCCATCATTATCAGGCTTAGGCAATTCTAGCTCATCAACATTTTGTTCCTCGCTTTGTAGTACATGGGGATGGTAAGAGCTGAACTTCTGGTATCAGAGCCAAGGTTTTGCATTTTCAAAAGTATTATTTTCGTTTTCAAAAAGTTCATGAGCCTTAGGAGTTGAGTTTGGGTGTCGAAAGTCTTTGGTCGAGAAGTTGAGTCTCGGATCGTTAAGTTGACATCCTTAACGGTTGAAAGATTTCTTTGACCTCGATCAGAGTACTTATCGACATTCCTTGGGATGTTTGGGATATCGGATAAGTTAGGCTTAGTTCGATCTATTTTATTAAACAATGTCTTTCTCTTTGATTTCATAGAGATAACATTCTCCCATTTATTTGATCAGTTAAGTAAGATTTTCGAGGATGATTTTTTTTAAGAGGGAGAGTTGTAATATCCTACCTCTTAAAATTGTTAAGAGATTAAAATGTTAGATTGAGTCAGATGAGTTATTTTAGAAAACATTGCAAGATAGTGTATACACTCATTTGACATGTTTCAAGGTAGGAAAGGTGTTTACTGATCATGATATAATTATGTATTGATTTTGTCTTGAATTTTGTTTTGAGGGATTTTAATTAGTGAATTGGGAATAAGTGACAAAGGGCTCAGTTAAATGGATGACAAGTGGCTTGAGTATAATTGTGACAAATGACCCTTTTAAGTTTACGACAAATTGCACTTTAGAATTGTGACATGTGTAGTCTTACAATTGGTAACATGTGGAGCCTTAAAATGAGTGACATGTGGAGCCTAAAGTAAGTGACACATGGACCAATGAAATGGTGACATATGGATTAGTTTGACCTTCTTGAATTTTCTAGAGAAAATAGATGAAAAGGCAATAAAAGTAAGAGTGAAGGTCTGCCATAAGGTTAGAAGAGAGATATTACGCCAAGGTTGGCTATTTTAAGAAAGAGGTGGAGTTTGAACCTTAGGATGGAGTCCCGATTAACTTTACCAGTGACTGACGAGTATTAATGAGTTAGTTAATATCGATGATCAAGGCTAAGAGGTTGATTCGTCAGGGATGCCAGGCATTCCTTGCATATATGATTGACATTTTGGCACAGAGGGTTAAATTGGGTGATGCCCCTATTATGCGCTAGTTCCTTGATGTTTTCCGAAGGAGTGACCTGGATTGCCACTTAATCGGGAATTTGATTTCACTATTGACTTAGTCCTACGGACATAAGTGGGATCCAGCATATGTGGCATGGTTCAAAAGTTGGGCTCTGGAAACAGGGCCAAATAGATAGTATGTACTCTAATCGCATTTATGTGGAGATATAATTGCACATATTATGTATTTAGCCCATCAGTGTTTCGTAATATGTGTAATCGGATTCTCGGTACAGATATTATGACTTTGAGTATTTTTGTTATCCTATGTTTGTGCTGACATTTACAATGTCATTTTGTAGTCACCTTTTTGGTTAACAATCACAGTGACACCATTGAAATCCTAACTGGTTTCAATATCAAGAAGTGGATAAAGAATGTATAGAATGCAATGGAGATGCTATAAATTGATATGACCATACTTACGGATAGGCTATCTTCACCTACATCCTGCAGCTTGAAGGCTGATAAAGTAACTTATGCAGCCTGGGATCGATCAAACAAATTATGTTGTATGGCCATTAAGAGATCCATACCTAACCATCTACTTAGTGTACTTCTGAACATAGACATAACGAAGAAGTTTCATCAAATGCTAAGATAAGTACCTTAATGAAAGAATTATTCTCCATGGGGTATACTGAGGAAGGGGGAGTGATGGAGTACATATCAAGAATGATCCATCTCTACCGTAGACTGAAGACATTGAATATTCCTCTTCTTGATATCTGTATAGTTCACCAGGCTCTTAGTACATTCTCTCCAGAGTTTACTAATCTAGTGACGACATATGACTCCTTCTTCCAATAGAGGTAAAAGATATCTTATTACCTTTATCAATGATCTAAGTCGAAAAACTTGGATTTACTTCTTACATGAGAAGTTTGAAGCTTTACAAGTTTTCAAAAGCTTTAAAGCAATTATTGAGAAAGAAGCAAGATGTCTTATACAAAGGTTGCGTACAGATTGTGGAGGAGAGTAAACATCTAATGGATTTGCAAATTTTTGTGACCCTCATAACATCAAAAGGAAATTGACAACATCCTACATGCCACAACAAAATGGTGTGTGAGAGAGAAAAAAATCGCATAATCATTAATATAGTGAGAAGCTTATTGGTGATAATCAAACCACCAAAGAATTTTTGGCCAAAAGCTATCAATTGGAGTGTTCACATTTTAAATAGAAGGCCAACTCTAGTTGTTCAAAAGATGATATTAGAGGAGGCATGGAATGGTCGATAACCAACTGTGGGTCACTTTTGAACATGACATTAGAGGAGGCATGGATGTATGGCTTATGCATATATTCCTAATGAAAAGAGAAAGAGGTTAGATGACAATGGTGAAAATTGCATCTTTTCTGGTGTTAGTGATCACTCTAAAGCTTACAAACTTTATAATCCTATTATAAAGTGATTTGTCATTAGTCGTGATGTGTTTTTTGATGAAGAAAGCTTCTGGGAATGGGAACAAAGTGGAACTCAACAATGTATTCCTGTAGATTTTGATGTGAAAGAAACAAAATCAAGACAACAATATAAAGACAATGTGCAACAGTCAAATGTAGCTCAAAGTCAATCAACAACAGTGTTAAGTCAAAATGACTTTACGTGATTAATAATTTTGATGACAAACAAAAAGAAGTAAAAAGAAAAGCTTAGCTGAAAATCAGACGGAGAAAAGCGTAGCTGAAAATTAGACGGAGAAAAGCTTAGCTGAAAATCAGACAGAAGCGAGAAACAGTCTAAGTAAAAATCAGACGAAAGCTTACAGAAAGCAGACGGAAGCAGAAGCAGACAAAAGCAAAAACCAGACGGAAGTATAAAAAATCAGACGGAAGCGAAAATCAGACGAATATAAAAATCAGACGGAAGGATACAGACGCTGAAAAGCAGACGGAAGCAAAAGCAGACGGAAGCGGAAAGTAGACGGAAGCAAAAGCAGACGAAAGCGTCAGTCTGAAGACTCAACTGAATAACCGTTTATTTAAAGAATTAAGAAGCAGTTGAAGACGAAGACTATAAATAAGAAGTCGGAGTCGAAGATACAAAGATACACATATAGAGAGATTATTTCGATAAAGCTTAGCGCGAAATTTTTGAAAGTTCACTTTACCTGTTGTATAAAGTTTGAAACACTGTTAGTGATACAGATAGCCTGAAGAGGCTAAGAGTAAAAGAATACTTGTTGTATTGAGACCTGAAGAGGCTCGTTGAAAGAATACTTATAAACGTTGAAGAGATAGTAAAATCTCAGATAGGCATCTGAGGACTGGACGTAGCCCACGGTTTGGGGTGAACCAGTATAAAATTACTGTGTCGGCTCTCTAAACTCTCTTAACCTCACATTGTTATTTTTAATACTACATACATACATAATTACTAGGAAATTAATTTTTAAACGTGATAATATTGGTTCTGATAAACAAGCTAGTATTCAACGGAGTTTTCAAAAAGGGGTTAACAAAAAGTTTAACACAATTCAACCCCCCTTCTTGTGCATTTATATTTCATTATTGTTATCGATATTAACGTGTGATCCACTTCAATTGGTATTAGAGCAAGGTGTCCAAGAATCACTGTAACAAAGTGTGGATAAAAGAAAATGGCGGAATCACACACATACATTGCTGAAGGTGCTTCAGTCACTAGACCTCCGGCATTCAATGGAGAGGATTACCACTACTGGAAAGATCGTATGCGGTTGTTCATTGAATCTACTCACATAGAACTTTGGGATATCATCGAGAACGGACCATATACACCTGTAGATGAAGACGGGAATCTTATTCCACGAATTAGACGGACGGCTGATCAGAAGGCGAGATATCAACTTAATTCTAAAGCAAAAATTTTTTTGAGTTATGCTTTGAGCAGGAGCGAGTATGACAAAGTTCATAGATGCGACACTGCAAAGGAAATGTGGGATACTCTAGCTATCGCACATGAAGGCACGAGTCAAGTTAAAGATTCCAAGATAAGTATTCTGGTGCATCAGTACGAGCTATTCAAGATGAAGGAAGAAGAATCCATCGATCAGATGTTTGGAAGATTTCAAACAATCATCAATGGATTAAAAGCTCTTGGAAGAACGTATGACAATCAAGATCACGTTCGAAAGATACTAAGGAGTCTACCAAAGAGGTGGAGACCAAAGGTGACTGCAGTCCAGGAAGCCAAAGACTTGAGCGTGCTAAAGCTTGATGAACTGCTTGGATCGTTGAAGATACATGAAGTTGAGCTTGACGCAGAAGACAAGCCTCGCCGGGACAAGTCAATTACACTAAAAGCCCGACAGAAGAATCATTAGACTCAGAAGAAGAAAAAGAAGAATTCATCAAAAGCTTTAAAGATTGAAGAATCGAAGAATGATGATTCCAGTGAGTCAGAATCTGAATCAAGTGATGAAGATGATGAGCTATCTTTCATTTCAAGAAAGATAAGACGGATGTGGAAAAAGAAGCCCAGAGGAAACTTAACGTTCAAAAAGAACAACAAGGATGATGGAAAGAACGAGAAGACATCCATCACGTGCTACGAGTGTAACAAGCCTGGACATTACAAGTCTGAGTGTCCAACGTTGAAGAAAAAGCCAAAGAAGAGTAGATACAATAAGAAAAGCATAATGGCAACTTGGGAGGATTTGGATTCATCAGAATCTGAGACAAGTTCCGAGACGTCAGAACATGCCAACATATGTCTGGTAGCTGAAGAAGGAAGTGATGAGGAGGTAACCTCAGATTACCATGATTTACAAAATGCATATTCAGAACTTCTGGAGGATTCCCATGCTATTCTGAAACAGTACAAGCTGTTGAAGAAAAAGTATGTGGAAAACCTAAAACATGTACAAGTAGTAGAGAGTGAAAATATGAGTTTA
>JANKYE010000002.1:244705-278201 GCA_032467995.1 Erythroxylum dillonii | reverse complement strand
CATTATAATAATTTTAAAGAATAATTAATACAAGTTATATGTATTTATAATTAATACATACAAGTAATAATTAATATATACAATTATTATATGTATTTATAATAATATGTATTCAGCGTCTTTTGCATTACACGAAATACTCTTTATAGTATTTAAACATAAAAGTGGCT
Organism: Erythroxylum dillonii; assembly: GCA_032467995.1. Taxonomy (NCBI): domain Eukaryota; kingdom Viridiplantae; phylum Streptophyta; class Magnoliopsida; order Malpighiales; family Erythroxylaceae; genus Erythroxylum; species Erythroxylum dillonii. The sequence continues at coordinate 278,031 of JANKYE010000002.1, read as the reverse complement.
TGAGCTTTACGTAACAAGCTCAACTCAGGCACCTGTAGGTGGGTCTTACAGGCACCTGATATCTGTACACTGCTGTAAAAAATTTAATGCCTAAACGACGTCGTTTGAGCATTAGACACCATAAGACACCGTAAACTTCGAGAAAGGATTTGAGCTCGTCGTATGAATACAGTGCTAATGATTGTAAGTTATTACGTTAAGCAAGGTTCGTCGATTCGAACCCGAAAATCTCCGTTTTTTATTTTAATTTTAAAATCAAAAATATTATTTTCTTTTGAAAAACTTGAGCTTCAAATCAAGCTACACTAGGCAGTGTTTGCTCCATGAAACTACGTCGTAGGCAGAAACTAGGTCCTAGAGGCGGGGGAAACGGTGTCGTGTTGACTTTGTTGTGAGAAAAAAATATCTGGACTTCATCATCTTCTTCAGCCATTTTTCTCCCACCAAAAATTTCAATCCAGAACAGGGAAATTATAAAGCTTCCATATTTGTCCACCTGTGAACCATTGTCTCTCTTATCTCTTCCCTTGATTCATATCTTTCGAGTCACGTGCATATCATGCTTCAGTTCCTACCTCCACTGCCCACCCGCTTCCCTTCAATTTACGTAGCTCCACCACCATCGCTTCTCCGCCACCACCTTTTCTTGTACTCGCCTCTCTCCTCCGTAAACACCGCCGTCGCTTACGACGGTTTTTCCTCGGAACAACTTGAAAACAAGCGGGACCACGATTCCAGTGCCAACGACATTCTTCCTCTCCAAAGCCGCCGTTACGACTTCACCCCGCTTCTCAACTTCCTCTCCGACAAAACGCCGGCCGAAGATGAGTCTTCTTCGCCGACATCTTTGGACACTAGGGAGTTCCAGCTGGCAGAGTCTTACAGGGCGGTGCCTGGCCCACTCTGGCACTCTCTTCTCAAGTCTCTTTGCTCATCTTCTTCTTCTATTGGGTTGGCCTACGCTGTCGTTTCGTGGCTTCAAAAGCACAACCTTTGCTTCTCGTACGAGCTTCTCTACTCTATTCTTATTCACGCGCTTGGTCGGTCTGAGAAGCTTTACGAAGCTTTCTTGCTCTCCCAGAGGCAGACGTTAACCCCGTTGACATACAACGCTTTAATCAGCGCTTGCGCGCGAAACAACGAGCTTGAGAAAGCGTTGAATTTGATTGCTCGAATGCGACAGGATGGTTACCCCTCGGATTTTGTTAACTACAGCTTGATAATTCAGTGTCTTATGCGAGTTAACAGAATCGACTCCACAATATTACAGAAGCTTTACGCTGAAATTGAGTGTGACAAGCTTGAACTCGATGTTCAACTGTCTAACGACATGATTGTAGGGTTTGCGAAAGCCGGTGATGCGAACAGAGCTATGGAGTTTCTAGCTATGGTTCAAGGTAGTGGATTGAGCCCCAAGACGTCGACGCTTGTGGCTGTTATATCGGCTTTGGGAGATTCGGGTAGGGCATGGGAAGCGGAAGCCATTTTTGAGGAAATGAGGGACAATGGATTGAAACCAAGAACAAGGGCATTTAATGCCCTTCTTAAAGGGTATGTGAAAGCGGGTTTGCTAAAAGATGCAGAATTTATTGTGTCTGAGATGGAGAGGAGCGGGGTTTCACCTGATGAGCACACTTATAGTCTTTTGATTGATGCGTATGCTAATGCAGGAAGATGGGAAAGTGCGAGAATTGTGTTGAAGGAAATGGAAGCTAACAATGTGATGCCTAATTCTTATGTTTTTAGTAGAATTTTGGCTAGTTATAGGGACAAAGGGGAGTGGCAAAGAGCGTTTCAGGTTTTGAGAGAGATGAAGAACAGTGGAGTGCGTCCTGATAGACATTTTTACAATGTGATGATCGACACATTTGGGAAGTTTAATTGCGTTGATCATGCCATGGCTACCTTTGATAGGATGCTCTCTGAGGGTATTCAGCCTGATAATGTTACTTGGAATACGCTTATAGATTGTCATTGTAAAGCTGGGCGGCACGACATAGCTGAGGAGTTGTTTGAGGAAATGATCGAAAAGGGCTATTCCCCATGTACCACAACCTTTAACATCATGATTAACTCGTTTGGAGAGCAGGAGAGATGGGACGATGTGAAGAGCGTGTTTGGTAGTATGCGGAGCTATGGTTTATTGCCTAATACTATCACATATACAACCCTTGTCGACATTTACGGGCAATCGGGGAGGTTTAATGATGCGATGGAGTGCTTGGAGGATATGAAGTCAGCTGGACTGAGACCATCCTCTACCATGTACAATGCATTGATAAATGCTTACGCACAAAGGGTATTGTTTTATCTTGCTTTTAAAGGCATATCTGCATTTAGTTTCAAGGTTTGATGTAAGTGTCCCTTCCACTGAACTTGTATTGTATACTTGACCCCAATGTTCGAGAGCAATCTGAGATTGTTTCTTCAGCGTGCAATCAGTCTTTAGTCCATCATTCGTGCACTTCTGCATCAGATTCTGTTTTCATAACCAAATACCTGTCATACACATATGTATAAAGATCGCCACGTTTGCCTTTTATTTTGTTAGTCAACCGAAGTGCATTTTGGTACCGATGTCATTTGCATCTGTGCTAATTGGTGGCGTCTTCTGTGGCTTGTGGGTGTTAAACTGTCTGTAGTTTTGACTCATTGGGAATTTTTTTTCTCTTGGTATGTCCTTTATATGATGGAGCATTCAAATGTACATTCAGTGGACTTTGATCCTGCTTTTAGTACTTGTCTGGTTTGATGTTTTAGCTCGCTAAATTATCTGACAGGGTTTCCTGCCTTCTTGTATTTCATGACAGGGTTTATCAGATCAAGCAGTAAATGCATTTAGGAAAATGCAAGCAGATGGCCTGAAGCCTAGTCTTCTGGCCCTCAATTCATTGATCAATGCGTTTGGTGAGGACAGGAGGGATGGTGAAGCTTTTGCAGTTTTACAATACATGAAAGAAAATGTTAGTACCAGCTTTTTGTTGTTCAATCAGTTGCAATTCTCTCCTCATTATTGGAGCTTGACTTGTCTTACTATTATTTGGGTTATAATTTGCAGGAGTTGAAGCCAGATGTGGTTACTTATACTACACTTATGAAAGCTCTAATTCGTGTTGATAAATTTGAGAAGGTTATATCTCCCTGACAGCATTAGTTCATGGATAATATGTTGAATCGGCTTCCTGTATTTATGCTCTATTTTGGAATCACTATTTTATCTTTTCTTTGAGTATGAGTAAATCAACTGCAACCTTCGTATTCCGAACTCAGGTTAATTTACATGAAAAGGGCAATACCTAACTAACAACTCAATTAGCGGAAGTTTTTCTTTAGGGAGCATAAGCTTAGACTGGCTTGGGAGGTCTGTCTAGATACGTTAAAGCTTTTGTCATTCTTTATGCATTTGATCACAGCCCGATTACAGTCATCTTATATCTAATTGTCTCTCTTGCTTTTTTCTCGTGCTCGCATTATTGTGAATGATTTATGCCCTGTATTACTACTTAAGTATATATCATTTATCTGTGGCTTCTATATAATAAATGACTGTTTTCAGGTTCCTTCTGTTTATGAAGAGATGATTTTGTCTGGATGCACTCCCGATAGAAAAGCGAGGGCAATGTTGCGATCTGCTCTCAGATACATGAAACAGACGCTGAGATTATAGTCCACAAACATGAGCTACCAAACATGGGACGTCTGGATTAATATCCATGCTTATCGTTGTTGCCACTACGAGGTTTGTGATTGCTCCTTCATACCACGCAAGTTAGACTTATAGTTTGATGTGTGATCTTGTGTAAAAAAAGGCACGTTTCTGAAATTGAGATAGACCAATGTCCTAGAAAATATTACGTTTCTAACGACTTCATAACTTGAACATCAAATTTAGGCTAAACGGAATGTTCTGATCATGTTTTCATTTATAACTTGATGTTCTTGCAGGAGCTATTGTATTTGGATATCTATTTTGGATTGTGAATTGGAAAAGGTGTATACTTCAGGGGAAATGATTATTTGGGTCCATTGAGCAGGATGAGGAATGTGGTACTGTTTACACATCCAAAACAAAGAAAAGGACAAAACGAGAAATGGAGTTTGTAAAGTTGTTAAAATGTTTTCTACAAGCAGAAAACATCTAACAAATTGTTGTAAAATAGTCCATACAAATTTGTAATTATACTCAACTAGTAGTAAGCCTAGTTATACCTGTCATATTCATCCATTTTCAATGTGTGAGCACTTCATTATTGTTAGATGACATTCGAATCTATCAGATGATGTTAAATAGGATGTCGGAAGAAGAGATAGTTCCAACCTCCTAGCAGCTATGCTAGTTGTATTCTGATGACATTGAAGAGAATATCAGCTAAGGACAATTGGATTATTTGATAAGCAACTATCAAATTATATCCTCAATCGCGGTACAAGTTGCAGGTTCAAGTTTCAGACTTTGAAGGGTATGTTCTGATTACTCTGGAGATGAGTATTCAATCGATAAGGGACTTGGGTTGAAAGCTGCGTAGTTGAGGAGCTCAGTGTTGCCTTCTAATGTGGCCATCAATGGTTCATCCAAGGTCACCCAGGTTTCAATTCCATCGCCTGATCTTATGTCGTTCAAAATGACTAGATTCATAACCATTGTACCTGCCAACCCGAAACTACTAACCCATACAGGCTTGCCCCACCCAAAATCAGCTTCATAGTTTCCAAATTTACACCAACTCGAAAATCCCAAGTTTTTGGTTCCATCTTTGGAACAGAGTTCAACGATGTCGTTGATTGATTCAGACATCAAACCATACCCTTCCTTGCATGTCATCAGTTTCTGAACAAAGACATCATCAATGTCTGATATTGCTTTCCTCACCTTAGTCACCAAGTCCAATTTTGGTTTGGATTCCTCCTTGTGTTCTTCATTAGCTATCCACCGTAGATTCCCAAGCGAGTTATCCGACAAGGTTGGTTCCATTCTTTTACGTAGGTTCACTAAGTGTGTCATCGAACATGGTCTCCGGAATCCATGCAATTGTTCAGAAGCTTCCATGATGAATTTCCACAACAAAGCTGTGATCACTTCAACTCTAGTGGGGTTTGTGACACACGAACTGGTTGCTTTCTTGAGGTTGCATATTGCAGAGGCATCAAAAACGAATCTTTTTGTAACGCAATGTCCCTTCTGCATCATGGAACCTTGTAACGCAATGTCCCTTCAGCATCATGGAACCCCACATATTCATCGACAAGTCTCTAAGCCATAAGTCATTTGCAGGGAAGAGAGAGCTCGACGTGAAGTTTGGGTATATTACTTCCTTAGAACCATGTGCCACGGCGGTCCATGCCCTGAGGAAGGTGCACAATGCAGCTCCGTCAAGAATCTTGTGAGATATGCATACACCAACGGCGATACCACCACACTCAAAAACGTTCATTTGAATGTTAGTCACGTAACTTCCAGCAATCGGTTCCGTGGGAAAAAAGGGGCAGGGAAGGAGATGATCGTGTATAAATGTAAGGTCAGGTTGCTGAAGGAAGTCACTAAGGTGACAGTTGACTCTAGTTTCCAAGTAATTGGCTCCTTGGTCATTGCAGTCGATGGAAGTATCAGTTTTCATCTTCCCAGCGAGTGGATTAAAATGGGTTAAGGTCTTTGAGAGAGAGTTTTTTAAAAGCTCTAGCCTTTTATGAACATCACTGTGGCTGCCATTTTCGTTCATGGGATAGAACCAGACTGTAGGTGCATAAGGAGAGGGAAGAAGCTGATCCAAGAGAGAAAGCTGGAAGGTTCTTAGGTGTGAAGGAGTTGAAGCAGATGGCTTTACATCTTGCTGAGAAAGAATTTGCACTTTTATTGAATTCATCGCTGTAACTTTTCTTTTCTAGTCTTGCAGGATCAGTAGATACAAATGGATGCAAGATGAAAGGACACTTTTAAAAGCAGCAAAGATCGATCCTTTTGAAGATTCCTTTGCTTTGCTCTGTCACTTTCGGATTGCAAGTTACGCCCACTCTTATTGGCGTACACTAAAGTTGGTAAGAAAGGCGTTAATCTTGAAATCAGATTTTATTGTCCTGTTGCACTACAAAAAGGAAAATTTTAACTTAGGACATAAGCCGTTTCAATTTTATTTTAGTGCTATTTCCCTAACCCACGCCGGATTCGTTGTCTGTACCATTACTAACAAACCACTCCAAAATGATAAGATCATCGTTCGATGTGCTTGTAGTAATCACGTTTTGCAGGAATTGGTAAGAGCATGTATGCTTGGCCAAGGTAGAATCCATCATTAACGTTCTTTGCCAAGCTCCTGACATGCTTCCTGAGATCATCCCACCAATCATATGGATATTTTCTTTTGAAAAATAATCACATGGATATTTACTGTGCAGATTACTGTAGTCTAGATTCCTAAAGCCTATGGAAATGTCAACTAGACAAAGTTGGAACCTCAAGTGCTTGAATCAAGTTGAGGAACATCTTAGACTAGCAGACTTTTCGGCCTGGAACAGACTTACCTGCAAGTCAGCAATCAGTATAAAGCTGTCGATAGTGTCCCGAAAGGATACAATAGTTGCATATTGAATTTCAAACAGTTATTGTTTGCGCTAAGGTATCTTGATTAAGATGATGTATTGAGCTTGAATCTTAATGAAATATCTGTACGGGGTTCTGAAGGGTAGAACTCATTTCCACCACTGGCAAGGAGTTACAGAACATTACCCCATTATGTGTTCTTCAACACAGTTGTACTTAAAGATATTATGAAACAAATTTCTTACCCTGCGATAATTGTTTTCTTTGTTCTTTTACAATTTACTCTTGGAAAGGCTTCCCATGGCTTTGGCCTTCTCTCTTAGAGCAAACTTTTGGACCTTCCCTGTAGAAGTTTTAGGTAAGTCTTCAAAAACAATAGCTTTAGGTGCCATATAATGAGGTAAGTGATCTCTGCAATATTTAATAAGCTTCTCTGCACTGGCCCTACACCCATCCTTCAGCTTCACGAATGCACATGGTGTTTCGCCCCAGTAATCGTCAGGTCTTCCCACAACAGCGGCTTCAAGCACTGCTGGATGATCAAAGAGTACCGATTCCACCTCAATTGTGCTAATGTTTTCTCCTCCAGAAATTATGATATCCTTTGATCTATCCTTAAGTTCTATATATCCATCTGGATGTTTAACTCCCAAGTCTCCACTCCTGAACCATCCACCCTTAAATGCTTCTTTTGTTTCCTCCAAATTCTTGAAGTATCCATTCATTACAGTATTACCTCTGAACATAACCTCACCCATGGTTTTTGCATCTGCTGGTACATCCTTCATCGTCACAGGATCTTTTACAGCAATTTCATCAATACCAAGATGCTGCACACCTTGGCGAGCCTTGATCTTTGCCTGTGCTTCTTGAGACAAGGATTCCCATTCAGGTTTCCAAGTACAAACTGCCCCTGGACCATAGGTTTCTGTCAAACCATAACTGTGAGTTAAAATGAATCCCAGTTCTGCCATTTTGTAGAGGACCTGAGCTGGCGGCGGAGCTGCACCCGTCATCACTGCTACTTTTCCTGGCAACGGTTTTCGATCAGTAGACGGTGAATTGATTATCATGTTCAAAACTGTTGGTGCACCACCCATGTGAGTTACTTTATGTTCAGCAATTTTACTGAATATCCTTTTAGCAGTGAAATTTCTTAAGCAGATGTTTGTACCACCTTGAGCAGCTATACCCCAGGTGAGGCACCATCCATTGCAATGAAACATAGGGACACACCACAAGTATACAGGCATGGAACTCATCTCATTTAGCAGAACTGCTGCAAGAGAATTTAGATAAGCTCCTCTATGGCTGTAAACAACACCTTTCGGGCTTGATGTCGTGCCTGAAGTATAATTAAGCGAGATCGGATCCCATTCATCTTTCGGCCTTCTAACCTCAAAATGCAAACTTCCCATTGCTAAAAGACCTTCATATTCCAAACTGGCAGAAGACAATACTGTGGCAGATGGAATATGCTCTTCAATCAAAATTAGAAGAGGCAATTTGGTGCCCGAATCAGATAGAATTTGAAATGCTCCTTGAGCAATGGGCATGAATTGGTAATCAACAAAAATGATTTTGGCCCCTGAATGTTTCAATAATTTAGACACCATTACTGAATCATGACGTATATTAATAGTACAAAGGACTGCTCCAGCCATTGGAACACCAAAATGAAGCTCATACATTGCTGGAATGTTTGGGGCCAAAGCAGCAACCTAAAATTAGAAAGGATTCTCGTTGGTATAGTGAAGCAAAGAAGGTAACAAAAGGCTAAACAGTCCTAACATTCAGTCATCAATGTTAGATTAAATCCAAATCATCCTGATCTATGCCAAAATTTGCAACGAAAAGCAGAAAGATCTAACAACTACTAGACAATAAAAACCAGAAGCAGACTTGAACAGTACTTATACAGTTAAAGAACCAACTAGTAAACCAGAAGATACAAGACGACTGACCACATCGCCAGCAGCGACACCGAGGTGAGCGAGAGCAGAAGCGAGCCTAACGCACCTCTCACGTGTCTGTCTCCACGTGAACTTAACGTCACCGTACACGACGGAGATGTTGTTGGCGTAGACGACGGCGGAGCGTTCCAGGAAGGTGATGGGAGTTAAGGGCACGTAGTTGGCCGAGCACTTAACGGTACCCTCCATCTTGATCTTCTCTCTCTGCTGCTTACTCACGAGTAAATAAATATCTTGGAAAAAGAAGGAAGATGATGGATTTGAGTGATATTGATACTTTATAGATTCTTATCAGTGGACTGGATCGCACTATTGTGAGACGATAAGAAGAGAATAAAATAAAGAGGGAATTTGCAGAAATGACAAAGAGATAAATAGGATAGTTGTTGAAATGACAAGAGAATCAAGATTAGCTAAGAAAAAGCATTCTCTTTCAAGAGGAAAGTGATCTTGTCGTTACGAACTCAGCTTTGCTTGTCAAGGTGGCGAAGAGTCAAACAAAACAAAAACATGTGGAACAGATCATATAGAAGAACAGCCCATAATTACAAATTCTAAAGGGCCGGGAGCCACCCACTGTTGGAAATATTTGATCCGACGCGGAGGTATGGAGTACTAGGCTCTGGCTCTATGGACGCTTTGTTAGAGTCTAATCCAATGATTGCTGTAAACATATTTGAGATTTCAAGTCAACGTAAAACTTTTGTGTCGACCCTCTGCTATTTGTTATAAAAGTAACAATAGTAAGAGTGATAAATGTGCATTTTTTAGTTTGTGATTTGAAATTAAGACTTCCCCCAAAACTTGCAAATTTTCAATCTTCTCCGTTTCTTATGGCTTTAATAATCTTCTGTAATTGTAAATAGATGCCAAAGATTCCAACTTTTTGTGATTTACATGTACATTGAACAGTCTAAAATAGGAAAACCAAATGAACATGAACCCGATTTGACAGAATGACTTTACTCAAAAGAAGAAGATTATTTCATGGGAAATATCTCAAACACGTCAGTTACGTGCAGTTTTTTTAACTCGAATTGAAAACCCATTACCGTTCGAATGAAAAATTTTGACCGTTGAGGCGCTCCCAATCCGCAATTTCAAACAGCGTCTTGGCTCCTAATAAAAGCCAAAGGCAAAAGGTAGGGTCTTTACTCTTTACCATCAAGACGACTCCTTTTTCTACAGGTTTTGCACTAGCGATTCGGATACATGTCTAAGATGAAATTCAATCAACGGAAGCCTCCGTTGGCTAAATCGACGACCATGCTCCGACCACGCCGGGTTCTTCGATCCAACCCCACATCTTTGCAAACTCCTCCTGGTGAGGTTCTTTTTAACTAGGTTATCATCTTGCTGTGGTCTGATCGTATTTTCTTTGTTCTTATCATTTTATGGTTTGTTGTTTCTAAATGGTGATAGTGCTTTTGGGTTGTTGACAAAATCTTTTCTTTGTGTAAGGCTCTTTGGCAAAATCCCAGAAACGAAATCCCACTTGGGACATGGAAGAACTGGAACTCCGACCCGAATACAGGTCAATTTCATGCGAGTTGCGAGCTTTAGCGAAGTTGGTTAACAACGAATTCGGAGGCAAAAGTACGAACAATAGTGGATTGGGAGATAGTTTGAGTGCTAATTCAAGTCCTCTGTTCGAAAGAGGCAGGTTTTACGATGTGTACTCTGCTAGAAGAAACGAGAGGCTGAAGAGAAAGAAAGGAGAGACAGGGGACGCGGGAAAGACTCCCCACAAACTGGGAGTGACTTTGGAGTTTTCAAAGAAAAGAGGCGCAAAGAAGCTTGAGAGCCTGAGAAAATCGGTGTCTGCTGCTTATTCGGTGGAGATTAGTGAGACTCCAAGGTATTCACTAAGAAGTATGAGCAAAGAGAACAAGAAGCCTCCTCTGGCTGTTAACTATGAAAGATCTGCGATTGTGAGTGAAAGGAAAATTGGGGCTCGAAGGGTCTGTAAAATCTGAAAGATTTGCCTGAATCTTTCTTCAAGGTTTAGGGGGAACTGGAATTTGATTTTTCAATTCTGAATTGGATTTGGCATTTCCTTTAGTTATTTCAATCTAGGGATGTGTTTGATGATCTCTGTAATTAAATAGTTCTCAGCTCTGTTTCCAATTCTCAAGTCTAGATCATCAACAGGGGGTTATTTTCCTCCACAAGTTTGGCTGGAGGGATCAATCAAGAATCCACAACTTCACTTTACTCTGTCTCCATATCTGACCATTTCTTCTACTCTGTTTGCAATGCATTCTTTACAGAATCATTACTTTTTCACATGGGAACAAGAATTATGAGCTCAACAAAGCCAGACAAAGCTCAAAAACCATGACAATTATTCTCTATTTAATTTCATCGTAATTATTTACAAGCGGATAATATATATATCTACACGGCAACTTATGACAAAAGTGTTTATACCACCAAAAAGGATTATGATACAGAGTAGCCTCATACTTCAAACTGTTTTTTTGACAAGCTGTACATAATTTAGCAGAAGTCCTCAAGGTTGGAATCACGAATTCTGATGGGGCGTTGCATTTCTCCCGAGTTTCTTCTGAATCCACGTTTCCACTGATGCTCAGACTGACATTACTATGGCGTTAAGAAGATATTTATTCAACATCCTCTCGATTGGAACTCTCCTGGTTTGCCACCACATTGGCCATTACGGCATCAATAACATCATTGTCAGCTGCTGAAATATCAGGAACATCATCTCGGTTGGAACTTTCCTCGTTTGCCACCACGTTGGCCGTTTCATTATCAATAACATCATCGTCAGCTGCCGAAATATCATGAACATGGTTGGCATCAGCCAGATCACCAACATTGCTAGTTTCTTTGCTTTCTTCAACTCTATAATATGCCTGAACATTATATAGGTCAGGACACAGAGAAAAGGCAACATTTAGATGTCAACTCGACCTATCTTGCATTGCATTGCATATAATTTTGGTTGATCTCTATATAGTACAGGGAGATACGTCTAGAATAATGGATCACAATGAGAATGGAACTCACCACACAAGTTCGAGGAGGTGAGAGCACTTTGAAGGAGTTGGGACGATTGTTGAAATTTGTATCAGGCACTCCTGGTATTCCTTCAGGAGTTGTGAAATGGTCTGCATCATGGCAGACCTGCCAGATAGATTACAATGCATCAGTGCAACTGAGTAAAGGAAGATACTGCATTTAAATTTAAAAAAATCATCTGTATCTTTTTACAACTTTGGTCAGCACTTCCTGAAAAATTTTTGTTTTGATATATTCCTGCTCGGTACCCCTCTTCCAGTTTAGACAAATAGAAGTTACTTACCCGGCCATTCAGAGTCACATTGTAAAACCAATTAATTCTTATTTGGCAAATATATCAGTCATGAAATCATGTGGTTGTCAATGTGGTTTGCCCCTTTAGTGTTTGGATTGTGTTGTGAACCGAAAGAAGATAAGCAATCATATTTTGCGTCCAGCATGCTATTAAGGGACTTCTCAAAAGATCAAAATAACATTACCCCTTACCCTTCCATGCCCGCCAAATTCCCAAGCATCACTATTTAATGCAACTCTATACTTTCCAGGCAAGTCGCAACCAATTTTGTACCTGCATGTTTCAGGACATTCAGAAAATAAATTCTTCAAAAAGTTATTATCAACTGAGCAGCACAAATGACAACTTGTGACCCACAGCCAGTAATATTCAAGGATACACACCCCTCATATATATTCTCTGGATGAAAATTGAACACAAAAACCAGATCTCCCCGTTCAAAGACAATAACCTGTGAGGTAAAGTGAACAAGTCAATGTTGGAACGAACTAATGTAACAACAACGAATTAGAGATTAAATGTTAAATACAAATAATCTCTCTCAGGAGATTATTCCTAAAACAGATCAGGTTCACTGTAGGATGATCTTCAGCTGAACAGAAAACTACCCATTATGCTAACATTCAACCTGTGAAGTTTCTAATGATCATATCTAGGACTAGGAGAATACTAACGTAAGAACTACTAGGTAAATCTTTCCATAACTCAGAATCAAAAGTTGCACCGCCTTCTTCTTTCCGAATTGCTCATGGTCTTTCACACTATGCTTCTAATAAGTGAGGGTGTCATTTTATCTTATATATACCTTATCTTCTTCATTTGTGCTGCTCACAATTTGTTTTGGCGATGCGAGGAATGAAAACCTTTCATCAAGCAAGTTCATCGCTCTGTCAAATGCGTTCATGAACTGAAAACAAATCCAGGCATGTAGAAAAATTTAAACATAAATACCACGCCACAGGATTGAAAGTGATTAAACAAGGAAAGACAAAGTTTCATTAAACTGATGGGAAATGTACCGCATGACAAGTTTGAAGAAAACTTCAAAAGGTAAAATAATATTCTCAAACCTTGTATCTCAAGTGTTCAGTATCAACTAGATTCCACTGGCGTCTGCATTTGTCATAAGTCCACCCATTGCCTTCTCTTGGAAAGTCAATCCACTCAGGATGGCCAAACTTAAGCATTCATGGAAAAACAACTCACAGTTAAAGCAGCCACTACCATTCTACACGTCTAGCATTTTTCGGAAGAAAGGTGGATTAACACTATTAGTTGCATTTGCATTAAAAAAATTTCCATACTTGCTGTCACACTCTTGACGTAACTAATTGTTTAAAATGCATAAGCTTAATGTCATTTTCTAACCATCTTTCTTAATATGTTCACACTTAATTAAAAAGTAATCTCCAACAACTGAAATGATCAACCTGACTCATCTTATACTATTTGACGCTCTGATCTAAGAAAATTTGCACTTCTGACTAACCATTTTTTACATAACAATAGTAGCTCGGTATATACCACTAATAATACTAATAATACAAGGAACTCACAAACGGGAATGTGACAGTGTGCTGACCTCGTTCCCCATAAAATTAAGGTAACCATCACCTCCTAATGCCATAGTTATGAAATGGATCATCTGCGAATATAGGTTCAATAATGAGAAATCAAAAATAAATCAAGGGTTTCTGTATCACAACAGTAGATGTTTTATGGAGCAAAATGACAGAACCTGCACAAGTTCTACACCCATAGCACAGAACACACAAGCAAACACAGATATATAGCAAGACAACAATGGCAAAAATAGTCTCTATATTGCTCAATTCCCCGGAACGAGTAATAGACAAAGTAACTATGCTAGAATTCGAGGTTCTAGCACCTCCAGCCTTATGCTCAACTTCTACGTAAAAAAAATGACAGAAGATTGCATGCCCCTCTCTCACTCTCCCGTACTGTTTTATTCCCTGTCAGATAACTAACTTTTCATTCCTTATGACAACTTTGCCCACCCCTTGTCCTAATATGACAAAGCCTACCCCTCCAATGCCTTGGCCTTTCTTCTATGGTAAGTGAACTTGATTTCAGGGCTCCTATGGGTCCCCCCCATCAGTTGCACCTTGTCCCCAAGGTGGAAAGCCGGAAATTGTTGATCAATCAAATTATACGGCTCCCAAGTTGCCTCCTCCTTCGGCAGCCCTTCCCAACAGATTAAAACTTCCCTGACTTGAGAATGTGGCCCCTTCCTCACTTCCAAAACAGCTGATGGTTGAATGAACATCTCCAAGTTAGGGCCTAGATCCTTTGGCCAAGTTGCTGTCTGGTGTTGTCCCCAAGCTGCTTTTAACTGCGAAACATGAAAGATGGGATGGATTTTGGACTCTGGTGGTAAGGCTAGCTCATAAGCTACTGACCCCACCCTTCGGATGATTGGAAATGGTCCATGGAACTTAGAAGACAACTTCTCATTAACCCTTTTAGCCAAGGATTGTTGCCTATAAGGAGCTAACTTCAAATACACTTGATCTCCTACTGCAAATTCCACATTCGTTCTATGCATATCAGCCCTTGTCTTCATGTACTGCTGAACTGTCACTAAATAGCTCCTCAACTCCTCTATCATGGCATCCCTCTCTTATAACATTTTCTCCACACTAGCCACTACCATTTTCTGTACTCCATATCTTAAAATCGGTGGTGGTTCTCGACCATAGACCACTTTAAAAGAAGTCCCCAGGGATGAGTGGAAAGAGGTGTTATAGCAGTATTCGGCCCAATGCAACCACTTGTACCATTAAAGAGGCTTGTCTTTAGTAAAACAACGAAGATAGGCCTCTATGGTCCAGTAAGTGACTTCGGTCTGATTATCTGACTGAGGGTGGTAGGCGGAGCTCCAATTCAATCGAGTGCCCGCTAGCTTAAATAACTCCTCCCACACTTTGCTCAAGAAGACCTTATCCCTATCGGACACTAGGGACCTCGGAATACCATGGAGTCGAACAATCTCCTTAATGAAAAGCACTGCTATAGTCCCTACTATAAAAGGGTGTTTCAAAAGCAACAAATGAGCAAACTTGCTCAATCTGTCCACCACTACTAAGATAGTGTCATAACCTCCCGATCTTGGTAATCCCTCTACGAAATCAAGAGATAGATCCTCCCAAATCTGATCAGGGATTGGCAAAGGTTGCAACAGTCCTGCAGGAGTCAAAGCTGCATACTTTTGTTGTTGGCAAGTAACACACTCGGCTACATAGGTAGCTACTTGTTTCTTCATTCCTTCCCAATAGAGCTCTTTAGCCAACTTCTTGTAGGTCTTTAAGGTTTCCCCGTGCCCAGTTAGATGAGACTCATGTGCTTCCAGCAAAAGAAGGGGAATATGCTTTGAAGTTTTACTAAGCACCAGCCTTCCACCATACATCAACCTACCATGCACCCAAGAAAAAGTTAACTTACTGGAGGCTTCCTTGGAAATTTCAGCCTTCAAAGCTTTCAGCTGATCATCTTCCTCTACCTCTTGCAAGATTTCGGTTATATTTACCCCTTGAGAGACTCCCATGACTTGGCAGCCCACAATCTCCCCTTTCCTTGATAAAGCATCTACTACTTTGATGCTCTTTCCCGGTTTGTATTCCAACTTAAAGTCGTACCCCAACAATTTAGTGACCCACTTTTGTTGATCCACTGCAATCATTCTTTGCTCAAGCAAATATTTGAGGCTTTGCTGGACCGTTCTAATGATGAATTGTTGCCCCAAAAGATAGGGTCGCTACTTCTTCACCAAGAGGACAATGGCCATGAGCTCCCTCTCATAAACTGATTTCCCACGAGCTCTAGGTGACAAGGATTGGCTGAAGTAAGCAATTGGCCTACCATTTTGCATCAACACCGCTCCTAGCCCAACACCCGATGCATCAGTCTCTACAATGAAGGGTTGTTGGAAATTGGGTAAGGCCAAAACTGGGAGAGTACACATGGTAATCTTCAACTGATGGAATGTCATTTCTACCTCCTCTGACCATTGGAACCCTTCCTTCTTCAGCAACCGTGTCAATGGGGCTGCAATTTTGCCATAATCCTTCATGAACCTCCTGTAGTAACTGGTCAGCCCTGAATATCCTCTTAGTTCCTTACATTTTTGGGTTCTAGGCCACTCCATCATAGCTTGAAGTTTGTTTGGATCAACTGAAACCCTTGTATCCGATATCACATGCCCCAAATACTCTAACTCCAACTTGGCAAAGACACACTTCTTCACATTAGCATATAATTGATTTTCCCGTAATATCTCCAACACTACCTTCAAATGGCCCACATGATCTTCCATTGTCTTACTATAGATTAGTATGTCATCGAAGAAGACTAGCACAAACTTCCTCAAAATCTTACCAAATACCCTATTCATCAAGGCTTGGAAAGTAGCGGGGGCATTAGTGAGCCCAAAGGGCATCACCAAGAACTCATAATGTCCATGGTGTATCCTAAAGGCTGTTTTCTCCACATCTTTTGGGCTTACCTTGATTTGATGGTAACCAGATTTTAAATCTAGCTTTGAAAAAACCTTCGATCCAAAGAGTTTGTCCAATAAATCATCTATCATGGGAATGGGAAATTTATCCAACACCGTAGCCCGATTTAAAGCCCTACAGTCTACACAAAACCTCCAACTACTGTCTTTCTTCCGCACTAGCAAAATAGGGTTTCAGTAAGGGCTAACACTGGGCTGAATAACTCCTGCGGTCAACATCTCCTCTACTATTCTTTCTATCTCGGTTTTCTGGCATTGAGGATACCTATATGGCCTAAAACTTATAGGTTCTGCTCCCTCCCTCAAATTTATCACATGGTCTATCTCTCTAGTTGGTGGCAACCGCCTCGGCATGTAAAAAACATCCTCATATCCACTCAACAATGACTGCACATCTTCGGGTAACACACTAGGTTCCATATCCTCATTCTGCTCCAAAATGCTGACATGTAACATGAACAATTCATCTTCCTCTTCGGTTTTCTTCATCAAAGACTTCAAACCAATCAGCCCTCAGGTAAGGCTGGGATGCCCCTTCAATATCACCCATTTCCCCTTCTCCCTAAACTTCATAGTCAGGTCAGCCCAATTAATCACCACCTCTCCCAAAGCTTGTAACCATTTGACCCCTAGTATCAAATCACAACCATTGAGGGTCATAGGAAGATAATCCTCACTTATGTGGTACTGTTGGACCACTAATGGGATCCCCCTACAAACTCCCTTACTCTTCACAGTGACCCCATTCCCCATAACTACTCCATAGCCCTTAGTGTCCTCCAATTCTAACCCTAATTGCTCTACTAGCCTCAAGGAGATGAAATTATGGGAGGCACCCGAATCCACCAAACAAATCACCTCCATTCCCCCTCATCTTCATAGTTTTTGGCATAGTTAATCCAACTACCAAACTCACTGCCAATTCAGCACTCTCTTCTTCCTCCCCCTAACTTTCGGTTTCCTCCTCTTCATCTAACACTAAAAGAACTTGCAACTGCCTATTCTTGCACCGATGCCTCAGAGTGAATTTTTCATCATATTTAAAGCACAAGCCCCTATCCCTCTTTTCTTGCCATTCCGAGTCTGAGAGCCTTTTAAACCCCGTTCTCCGAACACTCTTCCCATTTTTTTCTCCCTCTCTCCGACCTTCCTCTCCGCGAACCCTCCTTTTACCTCTCCCATTCTGCTCAGGTTGATCGGCCTGCTACTCCTATGATTCCTCATCTCCCGATTCTTCTCCTCTATTCCCAAAGCAGTCTCAATAATCTCAGTCAGCCCTCGGGGCTTAAGCAAAGTCAATTCATACCTGATGTGTGGTTGCAATCCTTTAACAAAGGTGCATTTCATCACCTCCGGTGTTAACTCCCAGCAGGATGTAGCTAGGGCCCAAAAGCGCTTCCGGTAATCCAAGACCGATCCCTCTTGCTTGATGGATAAGAATCTTTGGCATGTACTACCCCCATGGAGTGGACGGAAATGTTGAAATAACATACCTTTCAGCTCGCTCCAGTCCGAACTCACTCCAGTGGCTTCAACCGCTCGATACCATGCCAGAGCTTCTTCGTCGAAACTCAGTGCCACCAGCTCCACCTTTTCTTCCTCTGTATACCTCCCAGCAGAAAAGAAACGCTCAACCCTGTTAACCCATGTGTCTGGATCGTCCCCCTTAAAAATGGGCATCTCAATTCTTCTGGGCTTGCAATCGCGCCTCCAGTCAGGTGGTTGGGGGTCGTCATTTGCGTGTCCCCTTCTCCAGCGTTCATCATGCCAACACCCCTCCTCTGCTCGGTACCACCCTCTCATCTCATGTTCTACCCTGGCTTCACCGGCGCCACCCTCCTCCCTTCTTGCATCCTCTCCATCGCACCGAACATCCCTTCGATTTCGTCCCCCTTCCAGCTCTCTTTCGAGCCCTAAACGTTCCCCAACTAAGTTTTTAATAGTCGGGTCATACCCGGCTGGCATCTGGAGCCCCGCGGGTCGTCCATGGTCATTTGGAACCAACTCGACCCACCCAGCAGCTCCTCCTTCGTGACCCTTCTCTATCCCTATATAAACATCCTCCCTAGTCTCCTCTTTTTGACCTCTCCTCATTCCAATCACCGGCGACTCCCTTTCAACCATTTTCGCTGGGTTATGCTGGGCTAGATCTGGGCGCACTTGAAGGGTGGTGATCACTTGCATCAGCTGATCGAACCTCCTACTGATTTCGTCCTTCAGCTCCCCCTTTACCCCCTCAAGTTTCTGGTTAACTTCCACTCTCAAGGTTTCCCTCTCCACTTGCAGCCCGACCTTGATTTCTTCCTGCTTCTTTGTTGCCATGCCCAGAACCGTATGCTCTGATACCAAATGATAGAACCTGCACAAGTTCTACACCCATAGCACAGAACACACAAGCAAACACAGATATATAGCAAGACAAAAATGGCAGAAATAGTCTCTATATTGATCAATTCACCAAGACGAGTAATAGACAAGGTAATTATGCTAGAATTCGAGGTTCTAGCACCTCCAGCCTTATGCTCAACTTCTAAGTAAAAAAATGACAGAAGATTGCATGCCCCTCTCTCACTCTCTCATATTGTTTTATTCCCTGTCAAATAACTAACTTTCCATTCCCTATGACAACTTTGCCCACCCCTTGTCCTAATATGACAAAGCCTACCCCTCCAATGCCTTGGCCTTTCTTCTATGGTAAGTGAACTTGATTTCAGGGCTCCTATTGGTCGTATCACAAAATTACACGTCAGAGCCAAATAGCAAAATGGATATGATTCAACCATTCAAGTGGAGCTGAACATGACATAGTCACCGCACAGAAGAAGTCAAACAATACACGACTGAAGAAGTCTGTCAAACTATTTTACAGCAAAAAGTAATATAATCAACATAAAAAGGAGCTCATAATGTAGTATAAACTAACCTTATGAAGAGCTATCCCTCTGTCAACAACAGGAGAAGGATCCATCAAACAGGACATGCCAGAGTACATTTCCTTATCCATTAGCAGAAATGCAATTGTCTTGTCACCAACAATAGACTGTGAAAACAAAAATATCAACAAAAGGAAGACATGCAATAAGCTAGTTTCTAGCTGATTTCTTTCTTTTTCCATCCTTTATAGTAGTCAATTGAAGCTACAATAGGAGATGTAGGAGTCAGAGTGAAAATAGTAACTATGAAATAAACAAGAAAATGAAATGACATACTTGGTCGTGACTCTCTGCGTAGGCAATACATTTCTCTGTGTATCTCCTATTAGTTAAACTCCACGATATCTCCTCCATTGACCACTCATTATCACTCTTGTTTTTTAAGTAATCAATCCATTTGTCAGGGATGGCCATTGCTAGGCGGTAGTCGAAACCGACTCCTCCCTCAGAGACAGGACGACCAAGTCCAGGCATACCTGAAACATCTTCAGCTATCACAATTGCTTCTGGTAAAATGTTATGTATCAAACAATTTGCTAACATCAGGTAAACAATAGCATCAACATCTGTGTCTTCACTGAAATACTGCTCATAGTTTCCAGTAAAAGCCATGTTGATTCCATGATGATGGTACAGCATAGAAGTTATTCCATCAAAGCGAAACCCATCAAATTTAAATTCCTCAAGCCACCATCTCAAGTTGGATAGAAGAAAACGAAGAACTTCCCAATTAGCATAATTGAACAGTCTACTATCCCATAGTTTATGGTAGCCACGATCTCCCGTATGAAAATAGGACTCTTGCGAGCATTGGCCAACATCAAAGCCATTAAGTCCATCAGTGACGTTATTACTTGCATGGCTGTGTACAACATCCATCAGAACACATACACCCAAGCTGTGGGCTTTATCAATCAAATACTTGAGGTCCTCAGGCGTCCCAGATCTACTGCTTACAGCAAAAAAGTTTGTGATATGATACCCAAAAGATGCATAATAAGAATGCTCCATC
The DNA here is from genome assembly GCA_032467995.1 of Erythroxylum dillonii. Taxonomy (NCBI): domain Eukaryota; kingdom Viridiplantae; phylum Streptophyta; class Magnoliopsida; order Malpighiales; family Erythroxylaceae; genus Erythroxylum; species Erythroxylum dillonii. The sequence goes on along the minus strand of JANKYE010000002.1, from coordinate 257,704 downwards.
ACTGCCATCAATTGGATTGTGTTATAGTTATTCGCCTGAATACGAGGCAAAACATTGTCAGCAAATTCTCTGTAAGAATTAACCCTAGGTTCCGAGCTACTCATTCCAACGTGAGCCTCATATATGCGTGGTGCCTTGGGCTTTGGAGGGCGAGGGTATTTAAATTGATACCTACAAATTCAGAGGAAGAATGGGTCAAGAAACAACTTATTTGAATACAACCAAAGATCAAAAGAACAATTAGTAAGTCCCCTCCACGCTCCCATGGTTGTTGAACAAATTAGCATTATGTAGTAAATAATCAAGGTGGTAGTCTTTTATGTTTTCGCAATTGAGCGTCATAGGAAAATCCAACAGATCATACGTTTAGGACTAAATACGCAACCAAAATTTCAAATTTTCACAAAAGTAGTCAAACAAGGATTTATCTTTCACAGGGTGGGATTCTTTGTGGCATATGATCTTTATTTGCTTGGGATCTCTTTTGTACAGAAAATAAACATAGAACTGATGCGTGAAGAATTGGCACCTTTCTGAACTTGGAGGGTCCCAATACACACCATCATATGGCGCCCCAAAACTTGTAGGATCCACAGTTGCATATCTAATCCAAGCTGGAATTCGATCAACCCAAACTCCATCGTTGTGCTTGAACCGGAATTTGACCCTTGAATTGTGAGGAATGGCAGGATGTCCATTAGAATCAGGTATCTTAATACTCCATACACCAAACTGATCCTTTTCCATCCTGTGATTGGATCCATTCCAACCATTGAAGTCTCCTATAATTTGTGCTTCCCTACATAATACAGCAGACATCTTCTGTAAGAAAGTCAAAACCATTCAGGAACTTGAATTTTGGTGCCATAACACAAACAACTCACTGAGCAGCAGGGGCCCACTCCCGGTAGACAATGCTTCCTTCTTCTCTATTGAGTCCAAATTTCAGATAACCTATAGAAGGAGAGAGTTGAACACTGGATAATGACTAGCAATCAAGTATAAAAAAATACCTAGTCGTCAATGAAGAGACAACATAGAATAAATCAATAATCAGAAATTTTTTTTCCAAAATGTTAAGTAGAGGGAACCATTGAATAATGATTTGTCATATGCGAAAAACCTGCCACAGCTCATGTACACATGTATTCGCAGCATAATGACATATACTGATGCCAACTGAAAATGAAATCAAACTAAAAAATTTGGGTCAATTTCAAGAACTATTACCTTTAGAGAATTCTTCAAGACCACCTTCATATTTTTGGAAAAGCTCTTTCTGATCCACATATCTCTTCACTCTATACTTGAAGTGATCTTTAAATGGTGCCAACCCAGAATCCGTCTCCAAAATAGGAATGTTTTCTACGTCTTGCTCGATGCTTGTCATCTTCGAGTCACCATCGACCAAGACTGCAGAAGTTCTGAATCCATGCTGCAGCTGACGATTTAAAACAAGGTTATAGTTTTACATAAAAAGAAGCCATAGATCAGACCGCTCGTGAATGTCATGCTAATATCAAACATACCCTTTGATTCGAAGAAGCTCTTGAAGAGAAACCGATCTTGTGATGGCCAGGATACTTATCGTAACCCAAAGTCACCCCAACTGATGTTTGCTTAGAAATACGGACCTTGTTGTTTCCATCAACCTGATTAGTTAAAAAATGACAAAGTAAAGACTTTTATCAGTTGCATGCACTCCTTGCAAAATAAAGATTCAATATTTACTAGAAAATGAAATCACCTTCTTCGAAATTCTGGCTACAGCAGGCACGGGAAACGGAACCAAACAACTCAACATCTTTCTCTACAACACCTCATTTCACACACTTTCTGTAACTAAGGATAGAACTTTTAAGAACCCAATCAAAGAGTCGAGGTACATATCTGGGAACGACACGTACGGCTTGTGAATGTCTACAGGGAAGGATCTGGGCCGTTGCTTTTCTTAGTCCCGTGTTTTGGATTCCGAGGAAGGAAACAAAATCCAGCGAAGTATAGTCGGTATAATTCAGAACATTGAAAGGAAAATGACGAAAATGCCCATTATTCATAAGAGTAACTTTTTTTTTGGTAAAAGGAGAATAACTTTTTTGTTACTAACTCAATCGGTGTCCTGTTAAAGTTGAGTGTGGGGCTTAATTAGGGCTTTGCAAGTAAGAGAAAAGAGGAAGAGATGAGCAGAAGCTTGGGTATACCGGTGAAACTACTACACGAAGCCTCAGGGCATATAGTGACTGTGGAGCTCAAAAGTGGAGAGCTTTACAGAGGTAGCATGGTGGAGTGTGAAGATAACTGGAACTGCCAACTCGAGAACATCACTTACACAGCTAGGGTACTCGTCTTTTCTCCTTCTTTGTTTGGCAACGCTAAATGTTATTTTTTTGGGGATTTTCCCCTTTAATCGCCCCCTTAAGTTCCAGATCTTTTTTATTTTCGACTGATTTTGGTTGGTTCTTTCTTTGTCAATTTGCATCCCCATCTTTTTCTGATGTTGTGGAGTTTATTTGGACCTTTTGCGGTGCTGTATAATATTAGGAAAGATCAAAGGCCTCCCTCCCCCCTCCACCCTTTCCAATCTGAGTTTTTTTACTTGTACTGTACCTTGTCAACTCGTTGAACTGTTTTGCATTATAAGGATTGGATTGCGGTTGAAGATTTGTGTGGGGGAATTAGGTTTCGTGTGGAAGATGTTAGTAAAGATAGGTACTAATGCCTGGCAATGTCGACTTCAAGTTGTGCTTGTTCTGCAAATTTACTACGGGAATTTGTGAATGGGGTCAATCGCATTTCAGTAATTAATCAGAAAGACCAATGTAATTGCCTTCAGTTCTATTCTCCTCATGAAATGTGATTTCATGTTCTTGTAGTTGTTTGAGACCAAGGTGCATGTGCCCAATTCAAATGATTCATGTTTATTTCTCAACTGTATCTGGTTCTTACAGAGATCTTTGATCATTTTTGGAGTACTGCTGTCAATTTTGGCTTCTGTAGATAGTTGGGTTTGACTAGTTTCAACCTGACCATTCAGACATTTGGCTGCTTGATTCTCAATTCGTGTCTAAGTTTGATAATGCCCTTTTTCAGGATGGGAAGGTTTCACAGCTCGAGCATGTTTTTATTCGAGGAAGTAAAGTCAGGTATCTGAATGTGAATTTTTCTTCTTTGCCTACATTTCGTCATATGAAACAGTTTTATATTAGTGATTAGAATGTTGAGAAAAAATACAACAGTGCAGTTTGTGACTGTTATTCTGAACTTTCAACAGGTTTATGGTCATACCAGATATGCTAAAGAACGCCCCCATGTTCAAACGCCTTGATGCTAGAATCAAGGTATTCCCCTACTGTCAGTTATGTTCGTTTAAGCTTACATTTGCTCTGTGAATTCTAAATCGTGTCTTTTGCAACTTGAAGGGTAAGAGCGCGTCACTTGGAGTTGGAAGGGGCAGATCTGTTGCAATGCGGGCTAAGGTCAGTTTAGTACATTCTCTTGCATTAGCAGTTAGCTGTTTTCTTTGACACTCTTCTAGTACCGATAAATATCATTGAACTTGGTACTTTTTGTGCGAAAGCAAGTGGTTCTACCTTTGATTAACTTGTAGAAAAGATGGACTTTTTTTCGTCACAGAGCGTTGCTAGTTAATCTTATTTGTGCTTTACCTGCCAGAGAACAATAACTAATTCTTCTTCCTTCCTACTATCCAACTTTCCCCTCTATATTGTTGCATCGCCTGCTGCCTGGCTCATTCTTGGAGTTTAATGCAGGCTCAAGCTGCTGGACGTGGAGCAGCACCTGGTAGAGGTGGTGTGCCTCCTGTTAGGAGGTAATCTGTGTACACACCACCTGGTTTTAGATCTACAGAATTTCTTAACGGCTGGCTAGGTTATGATATTCCTACCTGCGAGAACCTAAAAATTGCGGTTAAAGGTTTACACTTTGTTGAACTGCTTTGAAAGGGAGAAATGGAACATATTATCTAGGGTCGTAGCAAATTGTATGGATGTATTCAATTTGGATGTCTGTTTTTGTTCATGAGTGAACAGGTTGAAATTGTTCATATTCCTCCAAAATGTTCGTTGGACATGGATTATTTCAATGATCAAAGTTTAGATGGAAAGTCTTTGCCATACGTATTGTTAATGATTCTGGCCCTGTGATGTTTATCATGAATTCTTTTAGCTAATGTTTATCATGCATTGTTAAAAATGGTGGAACTTGGAAGTTCTTAGGTCTAGTTCAAGGCCACCGGTTATTCATGATATTCCATTTCTGTAAATATTTAGGAGTAGAAAAATAGAATTTAACAATCGTAGTCATAGTATGAAACAGCGAATTTTATTTGATAGCGTATGAACTCAAACATTTATGAGATGTTAACATCAAAAAAGGAACTATACAGGATGCGAGTAGTTTTATTTTCTTGGAAGCAAAACAGGAAATGCAGATGAGTATATGTAAAGCCTGGAATGTCAGATCCTAAAAATTAACGGAAGTAGCCATAAAGTTCCAGGTAGCAAATGCATAGATTCCAGGGATTGGAGGCATCAGCCGTAGGTCCTGTCATAACAACTCTGAAAAACCTGAAGGGCAGTAGAGCATTAGGACCAATTATAGGCCATGATGCATACTGATCTGGCTTGCATATTGTAGAATCATTCTCATGTACTCTCAAGTTTGTCCAACTCTTCCCATCCAATGAACCCTAGAGGGAGACAAAATTTTAACAAAAAAACTGAGAACAACAAATCCTCTTTCTTTCCCAAAAAAAAAAAGTCAACAAATCCTCTTCTGATATGAATGATGTTCAGGTTTTTTACCTGAAGATTCCAAAATCTTGAGTAGGCTCTTGACCCGTCTTGTCGCAAGGTGTAGTGATTGCACAAAAGCTGCATGAATTGAGATGAATTATGCATGCAGCAAGTTGATGGTAAGGTTAGTAGTTGATTGATTCAAACCTGATGATCTTGGCCTATGTCAACCGTCCACCATGCACACTTATTCCCGTCTTCATCTATCCGAGGACCGGTAAAACACGTGCCCTGAGATGGCAACACAATTCAATCACCAAAGCATGCAAACTTAAACAAACGGGAGTTTTTTGGTTTGTCTTAAGCTTATGGTACCTGGTATACTCTTGACACTAACACCTTGGGATCAGTGTATCTTGAATTGGGACTGCTAGCTGTGATAGTGATTCTCTGCAACGTTCACTTAACCTGTTAAGTCACATGCTCCACGGCATCCATGTCCTAACAGATCTATCAAGAGATTAGCATAAAAAGGTTGATGAATGATCAAAAGTTCACCTTAGCTAGAACAGGATTAACCCATTGATGTTCCCCATAAGACGTGCCAGCGAAGTACAGCACTCCATTGCTATCACCATCACAAATGTACTGGAGTTCCTTATAACTAGATCGTCTATGCTCGAACCTTATGCTATAAAATGCAAGACCAACATTAGCGCCATCTCTTAGCAAGACTTGATGATCTTAAATGTCATCAACAAACAAAATAAACAACCAAAAGTGACACGGAACTTAACAACCAGAAGACAAATCCTTAATGAGAATGGCATGTTAGGCTTTCAAAACAAGACTCTAGTTCCATAATTGAACAAGCTACTTCAATTTCCAAATAGAGTTTTGCTTTCTATACTTCTGCTATAAAAGATCTCATTTCATCTGCCTCTAAGTAGAATATAGATCAGATCAACTTGCGTAAGAGCAAGAGAGAGAGAATAAATATCAACAAACAATAGCATAGGAACACATTCAGGAGACAGGTGAATCTTAAGGCGCCATTTCCATCAACGTGACACTGTTTAGCTACATTATGCTTAACTTGTACCAGGTTCAATATATGATCCAAAACCAAAAAAAGAAGATCAAAAGAAGTGAGCATAAACCAAACATATGGTCATTACTTACTTTTTGTCCTTCCCCAGCTTTGCCAATCCAGTATCAGCAAAATCAGTTGCTTCCTTCACCTATCATTGGCATGAAAGAGAAGTGAGGGAAATATGCATTACTTACATGTCTAAGTTTTTCTTGACGACCATATATTCTGAAAATATGCATTACTTACAAGATAATTCAAGACTTCAATGTGCCTGCACATGTTGCTTTCTCCCAACTGCAATACAGTTAGGACAAGCTCAAACTCTTATTCTCAATGTAGGAAATTATCAAGATAACTAAATCCATGCCTGACTTACGTTTTTGAGTAAGTCATATGGCATCAAAGGAAATCTCACAAATGGCAGCAGGTCGTTAAGTGATTGAAGTCTCTCCTTGAAAAGGAACTCAGGACTCGAATTTGCAATCAGTTCATCCACCACTTCCCACCCACACAAATCCTTGGCTCTCATGCACCACATCAGAATTGCATTGAGAACTCTTTCTTCTGATGTTACAGTCAGCTCTGGACGCTGCAAAACCATTATTTCTTGTAAAGAGTGTTTCAAACTGTTGTACATGCTTGTTTCAAACTGTTGTACATGCTTGCCAATATCACAAACAAATACTTCCAAGTTAGTTATTGATCTTAGGCTTTTCTTCTGCCAGAGATCATTGACAATAAAAATGATAAAATTTTTACAATTTCCACCTCTAATCTTCCATTCAATGTTTCCAACATTTTAGATGTGCACTAGACACTATCTTCACGTTACTTTCCAAATTACAAATCCCATCCTCACCCCGACAACTTCTGTGATAAATTATAGAATAAGAAATTATCCAAACTGTCATTTTCCAAAAATATTGACGATCAAATTAGTGCAAAACCAACCCTCCAAGTATATATTGTAGTCTCCAAAAAGGATCTTCTTATCCTCCTTAAATTGTTGGACCATTTGTACTGTGTTCTTATAAACACTAAATGAGTTCTAATTCTATCTTATTATCCAAACAAATTGGAAAAAAGAGGAGCACCTGGATGATGCTGCTGAAAATTGTCCAATCTAACCAGATGAAGGCAAGACTTGCAGTTGTACAATAGTCAAAGTGCATTGCAAATCTTCTCTCGCAGGTTTCTTCAATGAGTTTGCATGATGGAATTGATGAAACCACTTCCAGAATTGGACATACTGACTCCTGCAACAAAGTAAATAGTTAGCTTTATAAGCCATAGCCCAAGTAACTTGCCAAATTCGTCTGGTTCGTCGTCCATTAAACTTGTGCATAATAGAAAAACTCTTGTAGTATGACCTTCTTCCACTAGGAGAACTCCATCCCTGCATATAATATGTACATGAAAGGTATCAAATATCTTATATTCCATATAATAAAAGGGATCTGTTCTTTTGTTTACAGAGGTCCAAAACCGCAAGTCACGCCTCCATTCTTTTAGTTCTAGACAGACAAGAAACATATTGTAACAGTAAACAGCGTATGATTGCAAAAAGGAAAAGCTTTAATAGGTTACTTGTCAAGAAACGAGTTGACTACCTCAGAAAGACATTCCAGGAGTGTCTTGAGGCACTCCTGATAAAGAAGAGTAACTCCAAATTGATCAGACAATAAGAGAAGCTGCAGTAACAAGGTTCCAAAATCAGTTGTATCTTCCAAACTAAGTTCCCCAGTGTACATGAATTCGAGCATGATCTTGAATGCTTCTGCTGACACTTCACTTAAATGAATCTCAGGGGATCTACTCTCACTCATTCCGTTGGTGAACATCTGATATTGTAAGATATTTATTAGAGATAATTAACTATAAAATGAATTCATTAAGAATCAAAACAACCAACATTGCTGATGATAAACCTCAGGCAGATTGGTATAAAATGAATATCAATAAAATAAGGAAACAACATCCTAACGTTCGTGTTCTATGTAAAAAGGAAGTATTTCAAAGATCACACTATTGTCACAACACCTCACCTCTTCAAATCGGCCATTGTTATGGACAAAAAGCTTGTTACGAGTCAAAAGAACAGGAACAATAAAACGGAATTAGAACATTTTGCTAGAGATTACAAATCACCAATAGTAAAGAGCACTAAATAACCACAAATTCCATTATCCACCACAACTCGATGAAACTTAAACTTTACAGATTGATTGTCCGTGCATTCAATAAAACCACACTTGTGCCTGTTATGTTAATGTAAACATCTGTAGCAACTTTAGATAAAAAATCTTGTCCTAGCATCCCCAAATACACGAGGAACTTGAGGACAGACATTAAGAGGAAGTAAAAGTATGGTAACCTTCGTAAATGGCACACTCCATAAGCTAAGAATAAGTTTATGAGGCTCAGCAACAAGACCATGACCATCAATGTAAACGCAAACATCACTATATTCTCCAGACGAATGCAACTGTTTGAGCCTCTGCGCATCTACTGGGAGTCCTGAGGGAAAGCTTGTACAATAATGAGGCCGACTGCTTGGATACAATAATTCCACAGACTTTCCATATCCAAACAGCTTTTTGTTAAATTTAAAACTTTTCATAGTCTCCTCACACTGTTTCACCAGTGGCATCACTTCAAATTGTAAACTCAAAGCACGTAGCAAACTCAGCTGGGATTCGGATATCTATTTCATAAAAGCAAAAACAAAACAAACTGTCCAGTGAGCAAAAGAGTTCAAGGCAAATGAATATCCTTCTGAACATTAAATAAATAATAGGTGGTGGGAAAAGATACCTGAGTCTGCCCTGTATAGATATATTGAAGAAATGCACGTAGAATTGGATAAGACACATCCTCGAGCAAAATAACATCTTCCTTTGACAAACTCAGAGGAAAAGTACCGGATGCTTTCAAGATCACCTTATGAGCTGGAACATGCCATTCTTCCACACCCACAACGAAGACAACATCAGAGAGTTCCCAACTCTCAAGAAAATTTTCAAGTCCCCATTTCTCATAACTTTTCTCATGTTCCAACTCCTCTTTACCATCCTCTTGGCCCTCATAGTCTCCAGAATCAACTTGCTTCCATAAGGACAAATGATTATGTGGAAATGGCAACACATTGACATTCCTATACCCTACATGTTTATCCCAGCTACTAAGCCCAACATACCGTATTCTGCAATTTGGTGTGGAATCTAACCACCGAAATACAAGATTCTGAAAAGGATACCTTCCTGTGCCAACACTGATCAGCCCATCATAAATACTGATCCAATAACTTTGAAATGCAGAAGAGCAGCAAAGTCCAATGCCTTCCACATCAACCTCAGTCCTCCCATCTACCTCAATTTTAAACCGCCGATTCCTGTGACTCCCAAGAATGACAGTATAATGAGGACTATTGTCCCTTTTATAGTGGTAATGCTGGCTTCCAACATTCTCTCTGAATACCACAGTGACATCATTGTGAGCAAAAGCATCAAAAGCCACACACCCTCTACCTGCTTCCCTGAACTTCAAATCCTTTCTCCAAGCACACTGGAAGGGTGCTACTGTGAGGAACTTCTTCTCTTTCTCTTCTACCATTTCTGCTTCCAGGAAAGAGCCAGTATTCTTCACTCCCTTGTGACTTCAACTAAACGATCTGAATACTAACTAACGATCTGAATAATGGACAGCTGAACGGAAAAAAAAAATCCAAGAGAATGAATTAGAAAATGAAACAAAGATAGCAACTTGAGATATTAACAAGTTCCTAGCTCCAAAACTTCAACTTGCCTAATAAAAGAATCCCATGACACCCACTCGATGAAAAGACAGAAAAGAAAAGGAACAAACTTGACTAATAATTCACAATAGAACTGTTGGTTAAAAGGAAGAAAAAAAACGATGACTATTGAAGCATCGCTATCAGAAGGCAGCCACAAAAAGCCAGAACCCGCCCTTGTAAAAAAATCTAAACCCAACGTCGAACAGCTGTCAAGTGTCCATCAGAAACTCCACGTCAATCCTACACCACAATCTTATCCATAGCCAGTGGCATGACAAAAAAATCCAACCAAAAATTTTCAGAAGAAAAGAAAACAGCCCCATCAATTAATCCTTCTTAAGAAACAAAATTAAAAGATTGAAAAAAAATACTTTCTGCCAACTAAATATCAAATACAAGTAAACACTATAATTTGATTCATACTCAATCACTTGGGTTGTCTTATCTTATGCAATAACCCATATAGGGAATCGTAGAGTCCTTTAATTATCAAGAATATATTCATTTGGGTCTTGGCAAAAAGGAACAGAACTTTGGATGGTGTGGTTTGCATTCATTTGTCTGTTTCAAATTACCTCATGGGAAGGATCCATCTTTGCTCAAACTTGCACATGAAAGAGATTATTTACCGTCAAACTGAGCAGGCCACGTAATATATGTAAACAGCATACAGTGTTTATGGTCTGGAGCTTTGGTCGGGTCTCGCAGCAGGCGTTTTGAAGGCCCATTATTTTCGGACACAGTCAATTTAATCCTTGGAATCCGTGAACTTTGTTTAATTAAATCCTTTACCTTTTTCTGTTTATTTTCTTCATTGGAATTCGCATTAGAGAAAAAGAAATTGTAGTTATTTTTCAACTAAAAATTGATGAAAATTGAAATTAAATAATGAGAATTTTATTAGTTGGGTCCCCATATTGAGAAATTATTTTGGTCTTTGGGATGATAAAAGAGTTTGATTCAAATTAAATTTACTATAATTTTAAATTAAGTAAAAAATTAAAATTTGACTCATATTTTAGATTTAGGACTTAATTAAATTCATCGCGAAAGATGACGTTTTGATCTAATATATCAAAATTTGATCAAAAATAAATTTAGACCAAGTTTATTATAATGACTATATATATAAATAATTGATTTTGATTTTGATTTCAATTAAATTAAATTAAATTAAATTAAAACTATTTTATCATAATTAGTTGAATTTGAACAAAAAATTATACAAGGTCGGGTAAGCTAAGCAGAAATTATTTTGCTTGTATCAATATTTAGAAATGTAGTAGATTTAGGCCTTGTTTGGTAGCAGACTTATTGGGCATTTTTTAGCCAAGCATAAATTATTTTGACATGATGGATATGTTTAGTAATCAGCTTATTTAGTTAGCCTATAGGAGCATTTTGGCAAAGTTGCGAATACCGTATCAGAATTGGTATTAAATTGGGTTCTGGTAAAGTACTGTACCGTATTAGTCAATATCGAGTACCATTTTGGGTAATTTTTTAAATTTATGAATTAGTCCTTGCAATTTTTTAAAACTTGCAAAATAGTCCATTAATATATTGTCCAGTTGTACTGTATACTTTACAAGTTTACATTAATCATATCGCAAAATCATAATAATAAATAATAATTACAATTAATATGAAATAATAATAATTTTTAAATATTTCACGTATAAATAATAATCACAATTAATATGAAAAAGACAATCAACATCATACAAATATAAAATTAAGAGTAATACAAAGTATTTAAAATATTACAATAATACAATTTCATCATTTTAATAAATAATAATTACATCAAAATATCCAATAAAAAGAACAATAGATACTTTGTATTATTCTTTAACTCTCAAACTATTACAATTTACAACAAAAGTTTGAGATGAAAAAACAATCAAGTAGAAGTTAAACCTGAAACAAAAACATTTACAATTACGTTACATATATAAAATTTAACATAAAATTAAAATAAGAGGAAAAACAAAAACCTGGAACAAAATTCAATCATCTACGGGAGGATACCCGTTATAACTGCACTGACTCTAGTTATCACTTGGTACAAAATTCTCATCATTGAAAGAAACTTCATCATCATTATTATTCAAATTTAATGCATTAAATGACATGTCAATACTTTTTCATCTAAAATTATCTTCCAAGTCATTGACATATATCAAATTCGGTTCTTCAGAAACCCAATCAGCCAAAAGTTCAATATTATCAATGAAAATTGGATCAGTTGAACTACTTGTACTATTAAGACTCCTAGTAAACAATAAAATTTAATTATTATAAAAGCATAAGAAATTATATCAAAATTAATAATGATAATAACATATCTTTCTCGAAGTTTTAAATTGTAATGAACAAAAATCAAGTCATTCAACTTTTTATGCTCCAATCTATTCCTTTTCTTGGAGTGGATAAATTTAAATGTACTCTAGTTTCATTTACAGCCTGTTGCGCTCACATATTAACTTAAAATTTGAATTGTAAACCTTTTCAATTCTGAAACACCATTTCCGAATTAATCCCACCAAGAAAATGTAAGTTTTAAGATAACAAAATTAACGTTATAAACAAAATAGAGTGTTAATTAATTTCATAAAAAGGAAACAACTAATACTTGGAAAAAAGTTTTCCTCTTTGTCGAATAGCAACTGATATTCCATAATCACCATAAGACAACTTATAAAGCTTTATTTGTAGGCTTAAGAGATCTTGTATCGCGTCAATGTTAACAATTGTTGTAATAGTTCAAAGCATTCATCTATTAACTTTAGCTTGCTTATTAAGATCCAGTTTAAAATAGATACTAAAATTTAAAAACGCCTCACCTGAAAACAACGAAGAAGAAGTTGTTTTTCCCTTCTCTCATTAATGATTAAAGGATATGGTGTGTGCAAAGAAGACCTATCTTTCATATTAGCCTTGATTGCTTCCGTCGCTCTCTCCATGATATAAAAAAATTTATTGGCTTTTCTTCACTATCAGCCAAGCAAAGCACCCTCACAAAAGGCTCACAAACTCAGATAATAAATTGGCATTGAAACCAAATTTCTCTATCTTCCAGTATAATTTTACAAACCTCTACTCCAGCATTAGACCTAGCATGCTGAGATGCAATTCACCTATCACTTGTAAACATTTGTCTTAATTCTTTCTTCATTTTAACAAAAGACTAAAGTGATAAGAAATTTCCTGCAAATCTTGTTGGACCCCGATTTTTCAATGGAAATTAGAAATTATTAAATGAAATGAAATAAATGTTTTTGTGTAGGTATTGTGTTATAGATGTTCTGTGCCTTAAGGAAAATTGATGAGAAAAGATTTGAGGACTTTGATAT
>JANKYE010000002.1:198950-218776 GCA_032467995.1 Erythroxylum dillonii | reverse complement strand
AAATGCCTTACATTGAATGGCGTCGGGGACGCAATGTAGGTTCATCATCGACTGGAAGTGCTGCAGATAGTCTAGGGGATCGGTCTTTCCAATATATTTTTCAGGCATCGGTATTTTGGTGCTGACAGCTGGGAGGCTATCCAAGATTGCTGGGATGAAGGGAGAGCTATATTGTGCTGATGGATGATTCGGACAGGAATTCATGGCCGCATTGATCCGATCGTCCACGATTTTTTCTAGGGCTTCAGCAGAATGGCGATCGGTCATCACACCAATCTGCCGTGCGGGTGTCTGCTGTTGTTCCTGCTGAGACTGTAGAATTTGACAAATCAATAGATCAACCGCTTCCTCTATCTGTTTTCGGGTGAGGGAGGTTTGCTGTGGTACAGGAGGATTTGCATCTAGAGGGTGCTGGAAGTGAGGGTGTGAATTGGTCTCGACGTTATCCTCCAAGGCTACGCTGTGTTCTTCTTGATCTTGGTTCTGAGGTTGTGGTTGATCATTCGGGTTATATCGATTTTGTTTCTTCTCCTCCAAATGTCGGATGGTTTGGCAAGAAAGAGTAGGACAATCCTATATTTCTGTTTTTTTTGGCAAGAAAAAGCAGGACAATCCTATATTTCTGTTTTTCTTTCCTCCTCTGTTAGGCCAGTCATTTACCTGAAAGCTGACATTTTTAACTGAAACTAACCACACAAGTTCGGCTTAGCCACCCGACACAAGCTGGTAGTTGTCCCGTCTGAATATTATAACATTAAAAAATAAACTAGAGAGAGAGAGTTGACGAGCATATTGACAGGTTTCTATTTAAAGAAAGCAGGAAGTGGCACACACATCAGCTCCATTTTTAACTAGTTGAAGAAATCAGATTCCACTCTACAGTCTCCTCCTCTTATATATATGTAAACAATATTCATTTTACTTGTTTCAAGATTACATCTTGGCATATAGCGTATGCCCAACTCATGCTTCTCTATTTTCTCTGACTTGGGCTCCTGATAGTTGACATTAAATTGGCGCGAGAAGTATAGAACAGAGGACTAGGAGGCCCAAAAATGGCAACTTGGAGATGTGGGGTCATAGCGTATGAAGCTTGGAAGCAGAATCTTTTCAAACATTTGTTTGCAAGCACAAAGGTCTAAAACTTAAACGAGAGGCTCAGATAATAACTACGACGAGGAAAAAAAAGGGAAATCTTTTTGTTAGAGAGGTGACTGCATCAACGACAACAACACCTTAAACAAGCATTTATGAGATCGTTTGTTTCTTGTTTCCTCCTTCACCGCTTGAGAGTGTTAATGATTTTGCTCTGTAATATAGAGACAGAGAGAAAAAAAAAAAAAGGGTTAAGCAAGTACTCTGTTTAGTTGTTTGCATGGTGAGTCCAACTCCAAGCCTTGTTATTTATCTTTTCGTTTCTCTTGTTCTTCTTTAGTTTTAGTTCTCTATATATGTGCGAACTGTGGCTTTTCCTAGTAAATTGGCTGCAGATTGTGGATCTATGTGCTTACTGTTTTTTTCCATATTAGCCATCCTTTTCTGGATTCGATTCTGGTTACTGTCTGTCATCAGGGTAATAGAATCTTGAACAAAGTGAGAAAGTTGATATAAGAAGCGAGCCTTTTTTCTCTTTCAACAACTTTTCTTCTTTGCTCTGGGACGAGTATAATGCCCAGTTTATGGATATGTTGCTTTCATATTGGGATTTGTTCGTTGATTGACCCTAGTTTGTTCTGCTGGGGTTCTTTCTGATTTCTGCTTCTTTGGCAACCTGAGAGAGGATATGCATAAACTTCTTATTATATTTGGGTTTACACTCTGGATCACAAAGTTTTTCTGCTTTGTAACTGCTAAATTTAAAGTAGAAGATGGAAAAAGTTCAAAGAAATGGAGAAACAAGTAATGTTCTCTTTGGAAATTTATCGCTTCAGTTTGGTTAGTATTGGATTGTATTGATGAGGTTGAAATGATTTGGACAGATTGATTGTTTGGAGACTGAAGACTTGAATTTTCCCTTGAAGTCTGGGTTTGTTAAACTTATATGAGCACTTCAGATAGTTTCGTTCCCCATGCTGAGATTTTGCATCTAGCAGAATATAGACAACTGGTATATTGAAGAAATATTGTCATGGAAGATGGCGTCTTATCACCGGGTACTATGTTTGATGTTTCTCCAGGTCAGCCCATGGACTTGGACTTCATAGATGAGTTGTTACTAGATGGATGCTGGTTAGAAGCAACAGATGGCTCTGAATTCCTTAATTTTAGTCCCTCAAATTCAGCTGCTTTGGCAGATCCGTCGTTTACGCGTTTTGCTTCAAAGACTAACAACTCTGATTCATCTTCTAGTTTATCTCAAAAAAGCAACCAAGAAGACAATCAGATTTCATTGCTTCCCAGAGGCGAACATAATATTGGCAATCAATCTCTTGATCGTAACGCCTTTGATATTAGCAGATGGGGAAGTAATGCACCAGAAAGTTCTCATTTTAATAGTAGATGGTGGATTGATCCACGACCAAATTCTGGTCCTGGAACATCTGTAATGGAAAGATTAATGAAGGCAATTTGGTACATCAAGGACTTTACAGTAGATAAAGATGTCCTGGTACAAATATGGATCCCTGTAAATCGGGAAGGTAGACGCGTCCTAACTACTCATGACCAACCATTTGCTCTCGATCCACGCTGTCAAAGGCTGGCAAAATATAGAGAAATATCTGTGAACTATCAGTTTTCAGTTGAGGAGAATTCAAAGGATTTTGTGGGGTTACCAGGTAGAGTTTTCTTGGATAAGGTTCCTGAGTGGACCCCTGACGTTCGATTCTTCAGAAGCGATGAATACCCACGTCGAGATCATGCTCAACAGCATGATGTACGTGGAACTATGGCTCTTCCTGTTTTCGGACAAGAAAGCAGGATGTGTCTAGGTGTTATTGAGGTGGTGATGACAAAACAGAAGATCAAGTACAGTCCTGATCTTGAAAATGTTTGCAAGGCACTTGAGGTTTGTGCTTTCACGATATTTAGGATGCTTCCTCTGGCACTATAGTTTGGTGAGATTGCGTGTTACAGTACGAAATTTTTGCTTTGTTCAATATGGCTACAAGCTGATGCAACTAAAGGCTCAACTTCCCTATTAAACTTCATGAAATGAAATATCATTTGATACTGTAGTCATAATATTTGCCAACCAATTGCTTTTAATGGTTAAGTATACCTGTGTACAAAGTTCTTCATTTGGTTGTGTATGCAAGATGGTGATTATTCTTCTTTGTAACATGAATGTATGAATTACATGTTTGAGGCTCAACGGAAAGGAAAACCGCAAAATATTGAGATCACTGCAGACATCTACTGCTTTTGCTCTTGCAAAGTCCTTTTTTTTTTTTTCTGATCAAGACTTTCGTATTGAGTTGAAATAGATTAATTTTACTAAATTTTACTAGCTGGCATCAGTGAATCTCAAATCAAACACTCTCAGGGTCATCACACTATCACCCTGCTGTAAATTTGATTTTGCAAGTTCACATTTTATACAAGATTCATATCATAAAGAGCTTCTAGCATCCTTGAGGATGGTTCTGACCTCTTATCAAGGTTCTGGTTAAGCAAAAAACTTTCCTTTTAGAAATTTCAGGTTTGACTTGAGGTGATATATGGTCAATGTCATATTTTTATGTAATTATACCAATAGTGATTGTATAGGTAGTATGTCTGCCTGTTGTATTTTCATGGTTTAGGTAGTTTTCTTTTAACCCTTCGTTCTGAAATACAGATTTTTCAAATTTCTCTTTGTTAGATGTACATGTTCTTTGTCTGAATCATCTTTAGCTGGGATTCCAGAAGGAACATACTTTCATGGTCAATGCCAAGTTACTAAAATGCCATGAAGTTATATTTTGCATTTAATTCCTAGTACATCAAATGATGTGATCCTTGTCCAACTTAGTCTGAAAGAGAATCCTTCTTTTATCTGTAGGCTGTTGACCTGAGAAGTTCAGAAATACGGAGCACTCCGAATGTGAAGGTAACTAAAACTAAATACAACTAGATCAATTTTCTAAATCCCACTCTCTTTTTTTGGGTTAATGGATAGAACTGTTTACATCAGGTATATGATCAGTCCTACCAAGCTGCACTACCTGAGATACAAGAAGTTCTGAGATCTGCTTGTGAAACACATAGATTGCCCTTAGCTCTAACCTGGGTTTCATGCGCCCAGCAAGGCAAGGGAGGCAGCCGGCATTCTGATGAGAATTACTATCATTGTGTTTCTACTGTTGATCATTCTTGTCATGTAGCTGATCCTAGTATCCAGCCCTTTCATGAGGCATGCTCTGAACATCACTTGTTAAAAGGCCAAGGAGTTGCTGGACAAGCTTTTATGACTAACCAACCATGCTTTTCTGGTGATATAACCCTACTTGGAAAGACCGAATATCCCCTTTCTCATCATGCAAGGATGTTTGGATTGCATGCTGCTGTTGCAATTCGCCTGCGAAGTGTGCACACTGGTACATCTGACTTTGTCCTGGAGTTCTTCTTGCCTACGGATTGCAAGGATCCTGAAGAACAGAAGAAAATGCTTAATTCACTATCGATTACTATACAACAGATGTGTCGGAACTTACGAATAGTAACTGACAAGGAATTGGAGGACGAAATTTCTTTGCCAGTTACTAAAGGGCTAATTCCTTCAAACAAGGGACCTGCTGCAGAAATGAAGCCAAAGAAGAAACATCCACGTTCAGAAAGGTATCCAGCCAGTTGTGGCTCTCCACAGAGTTTCAATTACTGATGTTGTTGTTCTAGTATGAAATCTTTAAGATTTAAGGTTTAGTATGAAATATTTGAATTGCAGGCAACATCCTGAAGTTCATAACCAAAAAGAAAGTGCTGAAAGTGGAGAGTCTGCTTTCGCTGAAGGTAGCTTTTCTAATGTCAGTATTGAGAGAACAGTAGAGAAGAAACGGATCAAGGCTGAGAAAACCATCACCTTGCAAGTTCTTCAACAGTATTTTGCGGGTAGTTTAAAAGATGCTGCAAAGAGTATCGGTGGTATGTATATCCCTTGTAAAATAAGCTAAGCTCGACTTTCCTTTAATGTGGCTTTTGTGTTTTCTATTCAAAAGCAACTTCAGTTCTTCTGAATGTGCTATCGACTACAGCTTACCTTAAATGCTTATGATCTAATCCATGTGTATTTCTTTTAATGCTACTGTTCAGCTATGTACTTTTATTCATCTTTGAAGCATTAAATCTGTTCTCTAACGATGTAAAAAATATCATTAACGTTCTTAAATTTCAGTTTGCCCCACAACCTTGAAAAGAATTTGTCGGCAACATGGAATAACACGATGGCCTTCTCGAAAAATTAAGAAGGTTGGACATTCTTTGCAGAAACTCCAACTTGTGATTGACTCGGTAAAAGGTGCCTCTGGTGCTCTTCAGATTGATTCATTTTATACAAACTTTCCTGAGTTGACTTCTCCAAATTTATCAAAAACCACACCATTTGCAAGTTCAGAACCAAGAAATCATCTGAAGTCATCAAGCATAGAGCCAGAGGCAGGTATGATCAGCTTCCAAGCTACTGCACCAAAGTCTCCTTCCTCATCTTGCAGCCAGAGCTCAACTTCGAGTCATTGCTACTCCAGCGGGATTCAGCAACAATGTTCCACAATTAATGTTGCTGCTAGTGGAGATACTATATTTGGAGAAACCTTAGGCAATGGAGTGCTGAAGAGAGTCAGAAGTGATTTAGAGCTGCATGCTCTGAGTCAAGAACAAAAGCCGATGCCGAGATCCCAGAGTCATCTATCTCTTTCAGAACACCATAAATTTGTTAGCCTTCCACCACCATTACCAAAAACCAGTAGCCGGTTATCTCAAGAAACTGATGGTCAAAGAGTGAAGGTCACATATGGAAATGATAAAATCCGGATCCGCATGCCAAATAAATGGGGTTACAAAGATCTACAGAAAGAAATTGAAAGACGGTTTAATTTGCAAGAGATAAGTAGATTTGACCTCAAGTACTTGGATGATGACTCTGAATGGGTCTTACTCACCTGTGATGATGATTTGGAGGAATGCATTGACGTATGCTGGAAATCGCAGAGCCACACAATAAAACTCTTAGTCCAAGAGTCTCCTATTCTTTCGGGGAGGTCTTTGGGAAGAAGTAGTCCTTCTTGATCCTCGTAAGATACTCACCGTCTGAATGAGACCAGCAGAGGCCGCAGTTCTGATTCATTGTGCTCGGACCGGCAGAGGCTGCACTTCTGATTCATTGAGCTCAGACTGGCATAGGCTGTGCTTCTGATTCATTGTGCTTGGACCAGCAGAGGCTGTACTTCTGATTCATTGTGCTTTGGACAGCAGCGGCTGAAGATGCAGGCATTGCATATATAAGTACTGTACAAAATGTTAAAGGCAAAGAAGGTGGTTGTAGGTGACATTCAAGTTTTAAGTTGCCAGAACTAGTCAGCTAGTTGAGGTTTTTATTTTCTGAATTCACTATCGGGATCTGTAGAACAGTAAACTGAATTACAGAGTTCCTTTTTCAGTTGGCAGTCCTTTTTGTGTTCATAAGATAGTAACATACCACCATATTCTGCTCTATGTCAGGACTAGACCTCCCATTTGAGTCAGGAAGAATTATGTCTCTCATTACAATGGTGTTTGAGTACATCAGGAAGCCATTCATAACCTGTGTAAACTATAAGCCAAAGTATACTTTTCTCCTCTTCTTAGCTTCATTTTAATCCTAATCTAATTCTTAAAATAGTTTTACTATTAATACTTTTGATTTTTTATAAGACGCGATTTTGTTATTTTAATTAGAATTATCTCTTTTGTTCTATATTAATTTTGGTATTTAAATAGTGAAGTTAATGTTTATTTTACTTTAAGAGATGACAAATGGAGACTTAATACAGATTATTGTAATACAGACTTAATGAGTACAAGAAAATTCTGTAAGCATGCTATGAGACTGCAATTCTAGTTTATTTTTCCTTTTGGTTTTAGGCAATAGGGTAAGAGAAAGGTGTTATCTGAGCTTCATCTTTCCGCACCTATCATACGCCTCTCAACTAGCAGGTTAGTGCCTTATTATAACTTGAGTGTTCCCCGGATTCACATTCTTGTTTCTTCAAGCACATAACTAACATGGCCTTCTTCGGTTATAGGCTGACTTTATCAACTCAACGAGGGCTCCTCGAGAGTTTAGTTCAGTTGTATTGGTACAGTTTTACTTAACTAATGCTTCTTTTAGATTAGAATGCCTCCAATTGTTCTTACATGACAAATCTCTCAAAATTAATTCTGACACTAATGAACTTTTCTACTTCTACAAGGGGGGCCAAACACGCTCAACACTACCTGCAAACAGACATTTATCAGAATACCAGGTCAGACTTACTGTTAAGAATACAGGTAGATGAAATGAAACAGCATATGAGTGGCAGGCGAGACTTACTGGTAAGAACACCAGGCCGTGTAAGAAACCAAGTAGGACCAAGGACATGTACATTTTGAAGTAATAAATCTGCAAAAACATATATTGAAGTTAATACAAATGGTCAAATCGTACAACAGAAAGAAGAATAGCTTCTTGTTTTAGTGCCATTGATATAGGAAAATATCACAGACCACAAAAATTTGTGTCCTGGAGAAGTGAAGAACAACTACTCCCACTAGCTTTGTCAATGAGATTCCGCTGCATAACAAAACCACACCAATGTTTTTATCCAACACTGTCCATTTAGACAAGCTTCATTTCAGAGTTTAATGATCTAAGGTCATTAAGTAGTCTGCATGCATCCTTGTATGAATCAAAACATAAGAGCTAGAAGAAGAACCTCAAGACAGAAGCTCCCATTGTACCCAAAGCTTCCCTTACTCTTTGGTCTCTGGTTCCAACACTTACCTGTATTGTGAGAAAACAGCAAAACAAACAGAACATTAAGCTTGAGATTCGGATGCGAATGGTCCGGGCAATTATGACCATTGTCATTAATGTTGCACGGTCAACTTCAAACAATCATAGGTAGTGTAGGACGAGAGTGAGGGACTAGAGGTTTTAATACGAACCATGTAAGCATGTGTGATGTGTACACAGAACTCAACACCAATTCCTACTGCCATTACAAGGTTAACAACAGAAATTGCATTGAGTTGAATACCCAGAATTGCCATGACACCCTGTTAAGTCTCAGCTTGTAAGATAAGTTACAGGAAGCAGAAAGAACTGGCAGCTTATTTTCAAGGAAGTAGTAATACCATCATATCCACGATAATCATTACCAAAACCATTAAAATGATTGCTGAACTCCAAAAACTACATTTAAAGAAACGTCAAACACATACAATAGGCTCATTAGTCTATCTAGGCTCGTGTCCAAAGAGGACGAAATTTTCAATAATCCTTATCAAGGAAAAAGGGAAATACTTACCTAAGCGTGAAAATCAAGCAAACTACAAAGACAACACCTGTCATAACATCAAACAGATCCAATCAATCTTTTGTCGGTAGCAATTCTTACAAGTTGATGAATGCACATGCACATTAATCATTCATCAGATATCATTGCTGGGAGAAATGTTATCAGCAAGGAAAAGGAAGGATGATAGAAGACCACTAGACAGTTTCAGAAAATCACAATGGCATCTCCTTGGTTTTAGAAGTCGGGCACCAAAATTTCACACAGAGAATGATAGCTGTCTAGATATAGTCAACTATAACTGCCATTTTATTGCTGTAATATATTATGTAAATACATGGCTTTTTTAGAATAGACTCTGTTGTAATTACGGGATATGGTTTGCTGTAATTGAGGCATATGATCTGTTGTAACAACTCTATTTAATCAAGAGAAATCTCAGGCTAAGAGTATTCAAACTTTTATACAAAAAATTCTGTTTGGTGTGTTCTGTTTTGTTACTATGGTCCGTTTCAAACTGTCTATATAGTTTGGATTCAAGTGATACAACAAGGCAAATTTGGAAGGATGCAGCAGAATCTTCATTGTAAGCAGTATACCGATTCTGTAGAACATAAAAGGTTTTAGAGTGATGAAAAGGTTACTGACCGATTGCTATAGCCAGGTTGATCAATGCAACCCTCCAGATATCAAGGTATTGTTCAAAAAATATATAAAAGACTGAGTATGGAAAGATCTCCATCTGCAATAGAAAAGACATGTAGAACTAAGAGATGGCATCATCATTCTGGGCAACCATTGTTTGATAAAATAGAAGCAATCATGTATTAGCTAATTAGAGTACTTGGAGGCATTCTAATCTAAAAGAAGCAATAGTTATAAGAAGTAAAACTGCACCAATGCAACTGAACAGAGCTCAAACTTATAGATTTCATACTTTCAAGGAATCAGACATCCTTGAACTAAACTCTTGAGCAGCCCGAATTGAGTTGATAAAGTCAGCCTATAACCAAAGAAGACCATCTTAGTCATGTGCTTGGAGAAACAAGAATGTGTAGCTGGGGTCCGGGGAACTCTCAAGTTAGGAGCCACTAACCTGCTTGTTGAGAGGCGTATGATAGGTGCGGAAAGATGAAGCTCGGATAACACCGTCCTCGTAGCCTATTGCCAAAAACCAAAAGGAAAATTAAACTGGACTTGCAGTCTCATAGCATGCGTACAG
Source organism: Erythroxylum dillonii (assembly GCA_032467995.1). NCBI lineage: Eukaryota > Viridiplantae > Streptophyta > Magnoliopsida > Malpighiales > Erythroxylaceae > Erythroxylum > Erythroxylum dillonii. The sequence goes on along the minus strand of JANKYE010000002.1, from coordinate 209,104 downwards.
AATTTCCTTGAACTTACCAAAATTATGCTATCAGTGACAAGAATAAGTATCCAACTCAACGAACCTCTTAGATCCAAACTGGTAGTGTAAGCACCATGGCCACCTTTTGAACAGTCTGAAGAGGGCATAGCATTAAGGAACCAAGGGAGTTTCTGCTTAAACTGTAAAGTAGATGGACGACCATCATTCAATTCTGAATGGAGGAAGCACTGAAAAATCACAAGACTTTTCTCCGATTAAACTCTTGTTATATGAAATTATAATCGACCAAAAGAGCAATTCCAATTACCGTAGTACAATCTTTGCATTCTCCACCAAGAACACAATCAGTATCAGGAGCACAGCATGGAGGCTGAACAAGAAACAAATATTTTATCATACTTCTTAACATGTTCAATCATAATCTATGAGAGGATTCATACATCTGTAGAATAGTGAAATAAGAAGTAATCATCATGACTTGAACCCTTAATAACTAATGAGGATCACTATTTTATCATATGACAAGGGGAGATCAATAGTTTGTTTGCCTTCATATTCAAATTAAGATCCACTAGTGTCTTTAGCATAATATGCATATCTGACTGAGACTGACTTGTATGTACCCAAATTACCATTTGCATGCTTGGAATTTTTTTTAAGATCACCTGATCGTTGGGAGGACAGTAAGTTCCATTTGCGAACTCACGGCAGCAACCATAAGCCTCTGGTGATATCCATACAAGAAAATCATCAAGCCAAGAAGCAGCTGGTTTAGCAATATAGGTGGATTTGGGATTCATGGAAGCTCTTGCAATCTGCAGAAGCAAGGAGACAAAGTAAATATATGTCAAAGAAACAACACTTGCACAGATTTACAAGAAGGCTCCATTCATCAGGATCAAGGCAACCACAGACGTGAAAAGGGCCATGGAATTAAACTGATAAATCCTGCCAATATGCTTCTAACCAAACAACACACACAAGCACAAACAATGGTCTGAAACGTATGTATATATATTTCTTGATCACAACGGATCTGAAAATAGCAAGGATAAGATGCTACAATTCGAGGTTCTAGTCCCTCCGGCCGTTTGGCTCAACTCACGTAAACAAATGCATGGTGATCTCTCCCCTCACCCACCCTGTACTGTTTTATTCCCTTAGTCAGCTAACTAGCTCTTTTCTCACTTTAGACAAGTTTGCCCCTTTTCTAACTTGACAGATTTACCCCTTACTCTTTCTTACCAGTAACAGCCCCAGTATCCTTGGACTTTCTCCTTTGATACGTAAATTTAATTTCTGGACTATGGGTCGTAACATAAACCTTAGAAGATTCTGCACTAAACCATTTTTTTTCTTTAGGGAATTTTACTCTTCCCATGTTTATTTGGACACCAAGCATATTATAAGAAGCAAATGTGTTAAGGTTTTTGCACATCCACATTTCTATACAACGGTAACAGACTAGTAGGAAACTGCAATATGGATATAGATCAGAAGAGAACATTAGCTTCCAAAAGAATCAAATATCTCCAGATAGGGCTCTTGATCATCTAAAGTGGCAACATGAATGTTTCTCAAAAATATGAAGTCATCAAGAAAATGTGTGCTTTACCTCATTCAAAAGTGAATTTGAATTACATTGACTAATGGAGCATAAGTTATTTGTTTGTGTTGATTCTGAGCTGCAGAGTACAGGGACATATCAATTTGAGGATAATAAACACCCATAACATCAAAAAAATAACTTTTGTAAACGAATTCTTTCTAATAGCATTATAGCAGCAAATCAGCAGATATAAATTAACTGTTTCCAATCTCAGAAAATAGGTGGATTGGTATATCTAGAGCTGAAACTTTAAGTAATGCTCAATGGCACTCTATGTAGAGGATCACCTGTAGTTGTAGTTCTTCACAACAAAATACAATGGGGCTCCGATTCTGAGATACTCTGAGACATTCTGAAAATAGCCCTGGAAACAGAATCCACCTTCAGCCTCACCAATCAACCAAGCATCAGATGGTTACAAACACTTTGCGAGAGATGTTATCAGAAAGGGGAACCTGAAGATACGAATCCTTTGGAAGAACAGTTTGCTGCTCCAAACCAGGTTGAACCCTGGTGGTTAGTGCCTGCACGTAATGCAAATATAACAAAGATCAAAATCAAGGATTTGCAACAAGTGAAAAATCCACAAAGAATATTCAGCAACTCACCGCACTGGCCAGTGCAAATGCAACAAAGATGGCAATGACTATTATCTTAACTCCCAAAAGACCGAGAATCCGTGCATGAACATTCTAAAACCGAACAAGAAAAAGAAAGTGTCAAACCAGTAGAAACACAATGAACTGAAAAAGGAAAATGGAAAAAGAAAAACTTCAATGCTGGAAAAGAAGAGTAAAAGAGAATTATGCGTCAGTTGAATCATCAATATTGAGGGGCTAGCTCAAGAACTTCTGTCATGGTGATCATGAGATTTAATCAAGAAAGGAATTAGACCTTCATATATCGAGCAATTAATCCAGGTTTGCCACCAGTAGTGCCTAATTTCCATATAGAAGTTCCCAGTTAGAATTGGTAAATAATGTCTTCATAGAAAACAACATATCAAGCACTTAAAAAGTACATTTTATGTTAGAGTTTGATTATACCTGCATCAGAGCCTGTAATTGACGAAGAAACCTTGAAACATGGAAAGCAATCAACCCTATTATCACTGGCTCTAGAACAGTCCAAAGATATTAATGCAACAAAAGCCGTAACTTGAAGGAAGAAGTCCAAAAGAACAGCCAGAGCTGCAGCAAAACAATGCAAAAAATGGTGTGATATTTGGCAAGAGTAAAACTAAAACATAAAACAGTTCATTTATTATCTCAAGGAAAACGATTAACAGATCCGACCAGCAAACATCGAGAACACACGACAAGCAGGCATGGTAACAGAACCCCCAACTGCAAATGCTGAAACTTCAGAAAGACTAGCAAGTGTTATGGATGGTCCAACTTCTACAAGGGCATTGCTTATTCTTCTTTCTAGAGGCAACTCCAGTGGTTGTCGCTTAACAGCATGCACCAATATGCACATATTATCAACACCAACCTGGTATGAAAAAGATTGAAAGATTCGTTAAATTTGTGCAAAATGTCGGGTCGACCAATATCAAAGTAAGGGGGCATATAGGCAGAGTTTTATGTGGTAACATTAAGCAAAATGATGCCTAGTGCAGAAGAAATGGTACAGCAATGCAAGTCCAAAAGATGGAGGAGAAAGAAACTTACAGCCAATACAAGAAAAGGGATGACTTCCATGATGATTAGTGTAGATTTTACTCCAATAGCACTGAAAAACCCTACGGATCCCAAAACAGAGAGCATAACAAGCACAACTCCAGAGAGACCAAGCAGTACCTGGAATTTTAAGAAATATGTTATAATGATGATTGAAATAAGGAAAGGTGAAGTTAAGAGTATACCTTAGATGAAATATAGAAGGAATACAAACGAGGAGCACCACCCAGAATAAGTGATATGTAGGCAAACATCACAACATAGCTTATCTGAAACAAAAATGGTGGTAGGAAGTGATCATGTCAGTTCAGGTTAAACTTTGATGGACGTGTGCACAGGTCCTCAAACCTTTTATTTGCACATCCAGGACAGGATAGCGAAGAGAAAGAGAGATTACTACCTACCAGTATTGTTATTACATCAGCAAAGCTTTCTCTTTTCAGCTCATCCTCCAAGGATCTTTCGGACGAGAAAGATAGTGTAAGGTTTTTAGATGACACCATTGGCAATAGTTCATCCTGATGCATTAAAGAGCAAGGAGATTACCAAAAAGAAGGGAAGTTCTATCCTTGAAACCAGCGCTCAAAAACCTGAAATGCGTCAACGTAAGACATGGAATCAACCAAACAAAACACTTAAAGAAGGACGAACCTTGGCCAATTGAATAAAGGCCTCCTCCCAAGCAGCAGCCATGGCAGTTTGATTACCTTCCCCATCCATCACATTGTTTACTGGATATGTTACTATGAATGCAGAGGCCTTCCAAATGAATTCATCTTAGTATTCTCTGACGTATATGCCCATATTAATTATGTTTTTTGTAGAATGAAGAAGATACCTCTGAATAATTGTTCCCCGAGAAACCTCCCAATGCAGTGCTTGGGTCCAGAGGGCCTTTGAAGGCACTCAAACATCTTTCATCAGAGCTATAGTGCTACAATAATAGCCATGATCACACTGTAAACCACTTCTGATAACAAATCATTGTTAATGGAGGTCCAAGGGTATACCTCTAAACAATATTGCACGTGGTCCAACCCGTAGTTAGCATATTGTTCAGGATCCATCTGAAAAAACTATTTGCCACAGAGAGGAGAGGGAGAGAAAGAAAGAGGTGTGTGTCAAAATTTTAACAAATTAAAAGTAATAAAAAATGCAAATGCAGGTAAGAGATGAAGATATAACCTGTAGAATACTTTGAGTACTGCAATTTTGGTCCAGAGGTTTCAAACAAATGTCAGTCAGAGATATCATCGAACCAGAATAGTTTGCTCGGATTCCATCAACCTGTCAAAGATTGGAACACTTCTGAATCAGAGATTCCAAGCTACACTTCACTGACCATCTACTGTAGAAGTTCACAATCTTCAGGAATCACATTACTACCTTTTTTTGCAAGTCAAAAAGTAACTTGATGTTTTCGTCTGTTATAATAGCTGGCGATTTTCCATGAATATCTGGAGCTGTCGCTAAGATCAGCTGGAGAGAAGCTAATGTTAGCTTTCCCAAAGCCTCGAATATTTCATTTCTTAACCTTAGTAACTTCCACTAAGTAGCTCCAACAAATTAAAAACATGTGTAAGCAGGAAAATTGCAGAACCTGCTCAATTCTGTAGAAAGGAGCAAGATGACTGTCAAAAAATTGTTTCTCTGCAGCAGCTTTACTCCCTGGCGCCACCCACAGCTGAAAAACTACATTTCTTAGCAGATGTAGTACATGAAATATATTTGCAGAAAATCATAAGCCTAAACCGACAGAATTCGGGTGTCGAATCGTACCTTCGGAGGCCTTGTCTCCACCTTAAAACGAATAAGACCAACACAAAGTACAAGAACTACAGACAATGACAAGCACAAAACAAGGATTCGATGACGGACGACCCATGTTCCGTAACTCCTGCACGCAAAGAAACAACAAGGTTGTTCATCTGAAACTAGTTCAAGCAGTGATTTCTCAAGGATATACCTGTAAAACTCTGACGTATATCCTTGTACAGTGGAGAGCTGTGTCGTATGTCCAGTTTGAGCAGGATCTTCATTTACCTGATGGTCATTAGAGGCAGAAGGCTTGAACAAGAGCAAAGAGTAGGAGAAGAAAATTGCAAATCATACTAGCTGAACGATGAATCTGTAAGCAAAACTTTGAATTGAGTTTCTTGATTCTATCATCTGAGGTAACTGTCTAAAAGTCACTCGTTAAAACCTTATCAGGTTGACTTTTAGAACTTCGGTTGCTTTCTCCTTTCCGGTGAAAGAAACTCCAACCCAGAAGTATGGAAACCAATATAATGTAGACGATCGTTACAGCAAGGTCTATACATTTGACCTGCAGTGATAAAAGGTTGAAACTTTAGACGACTTATGCGCTTGGATGTACAGTGTAGAAAAAGTTCCGTAAATCATCAGTTCATCACCCTCACGTTGAGAGAACCAATCCCCACGGTACAGGAACCTGGTGCATGCTCTGTTGGAGGAGCCTTGTTCTTACAACCAGGAGACGAAGGGCAATCACCGCAAGAACAGCCTAGTGAAACGTCAGAGCAGGAATAGGCAGTTACGTTCATTGGTCTGATTCCAGATGATCTCGGAGCAGTGGACTTGAATGTAATGGCAAACGGCGATCCTGGCATATTTGGATCCGCTTGCTTGCCAAGAAACGCGAACCAGTCTGCCAGAAGCAATCAAATGGAGAATCAGATCAACTGTTACAAGTTTGGATCTTCTTCCCCTCACAGATTATTGCAAGTGATCATATAACTGAACCAAACCTTACCGGTAAAGTTTTGAGCACCACCACCAACAAACTCAATAGCTCGCATATTCATAGTGCCAAACTTCACCTCCATGCAGGAATCAAACAACATTTCACCAAAAGTATCGGCTACATAAAGATCAATCTTTTCGACTGTCATATTTTTCTTAACCTGAAAACAGAATGATACCCATGAGCATAAAGAAGAAGAAGTACACATTTAATCAAGTGTTGGGAATAGTTTCTATTGTGAAATCATTACAAATTTGAAAAGAATCTCTGACCTTGGAAACTGAAGTCACGTTGAGAAATAAGCTCTGATCAGGAGAGCAGGTTATCTCACAAAACAGATTTAGAAAATTTCTCAAGCAAGCTGGACAGCCAACAAGGAAAGGAACTGCCTGTGAAACAGGTACTAAGATAAGTTGTAATAATTAAAAAAGAAACAGAGATTACAAAGTATCAGTGGCAATCCACTTACTTGCTGGGTATTTGATCGAAGGATATCAAACTGAGCTTCTGTGCAACAAATATTTCCAGTAATGGTCGGGCACAAGCTCTGAACTTTTTGCGCAAGTCGTGGGTTTGGCTGAGAAATATGAAGAACAAGGATGGAATTAAGAATAAATTGAACCTCCTTTGACTGTCCAATCCTGATATTGAGAGGTTATGGTGTATATACATACCTTCGTTGAAGGGACATTATAAGGACAGGTCAAGGATTTTCCATCATCTCTTGCACCACAAATGTCATACATGGCGCAGTATCCTTCTGAATGCTTTTGCTCTGCTAAGGTTAGAGGCGCAAAAAGGGCCAATAGCTTCAACACGATGAACCATTTCCAGCAGAACTCCATTCCAGAATTTGAAGTAATGAACACGTGGTTACTGAATGAGTAGCTCAAAGTGTGTTGAAGATAAGTTGAATAACTTTCCTGAAATTTCTCCACCAGCATTTAGATATCAGGTATAGATTTAGATACGGATTGGTATATTCAGTAAAGAGAAAAGAAAAGATCTCATCATGATTTAACCGAATGGAGTCAAAAACTCTCCTTAGATTTCTCATAGATACGTAAGTCAAATGAAATATTTGGTGATTTTCATGCACATCTGAAACTGCGGTAAGATCATTTGGAGAGAAGCTAAGATTAGATTTCCTAAGCCTAGCATATTTCATTTCTTAACATTAGTAACTTCCAATGGCACAACAAATTAAAGCACGTGTATTTCTCTGCAGCAGCTTTACCCACAGCTGAAAAACTACATTTCTTAGCAGATGTAGTACATGAACTATTTGCGGCTTTAGAACTCCAGCTGATCTTAGCGACAGTTACAAATTAGCATGGAAAATCACAAAATATTTCATTTCTACTTCTTCTTCCAGCAGAAATCTTTCAACAAGTTCAAGAACTAGAAGGAGTTGTGATAAGAGAAGAGAAAAGGCAACGAGAATCACTGAGAACCAATCCTGAATTTCTAGTCTGCTTTCTGAAGGTGATGGAATACTGGAAACTAAAATCACGATTCCTTCTTCTTCCTGCAGGTCCAAGAACTAAAAGGAGCTGCGATAAGAAAAGAGGCAACGACAAATACTAAATTTATAGTCTGTTTTGATAGTGATGAAAAACTAAATTCACGAGCTAATATAAATTTATAATGTATAGTCCGAACAACAGATAAAGGAGTGATTGAAATTATCAGTTAGTTTAATCTGAAAATTACTTAAAATGTTCTAACTTCCAATTTTTTTCAATTATAACTTAATGTTATCTGTCGTTCTACCAATGTTCAGCCCTTTGTTTTTTATTTGTTCTCCTGATACTTTTAGTGTGAGAGCGTCGAAACTGCATAATCTAAAAATCGAAAGGTGAGGATGTCTAGAGAACAAACTAAAAATAACAGAAAAGATTGAGATCAAAGCGTAAGGTCGCCGGGGTTATATAATCTGATTTAGATCATTTTTAAACACCGACATTATTTCATTAATCTTTATTTGTTGTGTTAATTTTGGCTGACGTGTATTTCTAGTTACAGTTTCTAAAGCACATGATAAATCATGTCAGTAAACTTAACAAAACATTAATGTTGAGTTAGAATTGAAAAAATTTGAAAACTTTAGCATTTTAATGTTATATTTTAAAATTTAGGCTAAAATTGAAAAAAATAGTTTGAATCTTTTATTGCAATTTTTTAAAGTTTAGGCTATAAATGAAAATTTAACAAAAATTTGTACTTGGTTTGGTAATTAACCATATAGTATAATTCTCTCTGCTTTAAATTTATTAGAATATCTCATATTAACTAAAAATAAAAATATTAAATAATTTATAAATGGTAAGGATATTTTTAACTTGGAAATGAAACAAAACTACTACGATAAGGATTGAAAGTCGGATCTTTCCTAGAGGAAGTTAGATATTGCAAGTCGTAAGGAGAGCCAGTAGCGTACACATTGTTCAAGATCTCTACCTTCAATGCAAGTATGAGGGAAGATAGGTAATATAATCATCTTTGGATGAAGTTTTAACACGATGATTGATGACAACGAAGATCTTTATTAGTCAGTCACGATTTGTCAGAGGAAGGGGTGGATTTGATTACTAATTTGGAATCATGGTTTTAAAAATCAGATCGGACCGGTAGATTCGATCGGTTCAATCGGTGACCGATCGGTTATTTAGTTCGGTTTAACTAAAAAAATTGATATGCAATTGAACCAGTCTGAACCGGTTAAAACCGGTTGAACTGGTCCGGTCTGATCGATCCGACCACTGGTTCAATCAACTTTTTTTATTTTTTATTTTTTGTATTTTTGTATTTTTTTAACTATTTTTTATATTTTTATAATTAAATATAATTATTGCATAATTATAACGTCACACCGGTTCGACCGGTGATTGAACCGGTCGAACCGGTGACCAGTAAGGCCTCCGATTCGATGATCGGTCCGAGTTTCAGAACACTGTTTGGAATGAGTCAATAGCGAATGTCGTTTTTGTGCGATGCTTAGTCAATATATCTAAACGGGGTCATATTGTTACTTGTTTTTATGTAGTATCTTTACCGTGCTTCTTAACTACCGGAGAGCTCTTCCTCCAGTAGTTCTATACTCTACCCTAATTTTTTAATATGGATAGAGTGTAGAGTTTATTAATAAAAACTAAACTTGAATTAATTATTGTCAAAATGATTAGAACTAGTTATTTTGATAGTTGACCTTTACCACTTATAAATTCTTTAACATTTTTATGTTTAGTCAATATAAGATGCTCTAACACTCTGTCTCTAATGCAAGTGGGACTGGACATCTATTTGTCACTTGACATAAATGCAGTAGTAACAGGATTGGTTCGCTGGGACTAAACATCTAAATGGACAATCAAAAAATTAATAATTCAAACCAAATCATATTAAAATAACTAGAACTATTTATTTAAATAATTGTCATTTACTACTTTTTATCATTTTTATATATGTTTTTGACCAAAAATATACTTTTAACTTTAAAGTTTATATAAACCTCAACGTTTATAAAATATTGAAGATATTCTTCAAATAGAGGAAAATTTAAGAAGGTCAATTATTTGTCAATCAAATGACAGTATTTTATAGTTTATTTAAACTAACCAAAAAGTAGACTCCACTTGATTTGATAGTGCAACCGACTTTTATAATTTTTTTATTATGTGGGAGTGATGCTCACTTTTATAAATTTCTCTCAGTCAATTATATTTGCCACGTAATTATGGAGTTCACTTTTTATTTCAACAAATAAAAAATTATTATGTCAATATTGATGTGATATTAATTAACAGAGAGTTAACTTTGATAAATTTTATATTCACTGAAACTACATTTTAAATATTTTGGCAATAATAAACTTCAAATTAAACACTATAAAACATTATTTTTTATTTTGTATTTCGCTATAAATGTTATATTTCTAAATATACTTTTAACCTTTTTGAATATTAATATGATGACATTTTACTAGACATCCACAAAATGCAATGTTAGAGCCTATTTGTTTTTATTTTTATTTTTAAAATCAGTAAAAAAAATTGTTTGTTTGAGTTTTGTGATTTATGGTTTTAGTTTTGTTTCTTTTAGTTTTCAAAAATTATGA
>JANKYE010000002.1:134775-156191 GCA_032467995.1 Erythroxylum dillonii | reverse complement strand
ACTGTAATAACTGAAAATGATTAATTGTGAACGTGGGCTCAAGTTACCTACTGTTTATGCCGCGCTAATGAATGTTTTAAAAAAAATGGCATACTAAGTTTTGATCGACTGATGTAGTACGCCACCCTTACGGAGCACGGACTCGGATATCACCAATAATACCAGGTTTGGGTCACTCGGGAGTAGGGTGTTACATAGTCAATAGAATTCGATAAGCAATTGAAACATTTGGATAACAATCTGCAGCTTGACCAATTCTAATATTTCAATTGATGACATTAACTCATTTGGCAAAGTCACTTGCAATACTTTTAAGTCAGAAAAAAATCATTTAAATCTACATCAGACACATTATCATGAGAAAAAGTCGTCGTAAAATTAGTATAACATTCTCTTAATTCATTATCATCTAATGACTTCAACTTATTTGAATCAAATAAAAATCCAAAAATATTATCAAATGTCGTTAATTGTTCAAATCTATTCTTTAACGAAGTAATTGCCATATCCACAACAACTAGAAAGTAATTAACCCTAAAAGAGTCCTCAGCTGATTGTATTTCTTCATTATGGTTAATTTCATCAAATTGTCTTTTTCTAATAACATAACGTCTAGTTGAAAATGTAGGCTTTATATTCATCTTAAGCACAAAACTTTTGGCAATATTCACACTAGAGCAAAACCCTTAATCTCTATATTTCTCAAAAAATACCATCACACTTTTTAATTGCTTTATGGTAGCATTAATGCACATAGATTTAGATTGCAACTTTTTACTCACCATATTAATAGCGAATAAAATATCATGCCAAATAACCATACCATGTGAAAACTCAAAACTCTCAAGTACACTAACCAAGCTTTCTGCTTCACTCTTTGACTTGGCATCATCACAAGATCTAGATAATTCCATCAAAGTCAATCTTATTTGAGGAGCTTGAAATCTAATAGCTTTAACACTTTTTATTCGACTCTCCCAACGAGTGTTGGACAATGATTTTATAGTTATACCTAAAACATTATCAAGCAAAATTTAACGTTATAGATGACTTTAACGTTATAATAACGTTAAAGTTTATAGAAGCTATAATCTCCTCAACGTTAAAATCACATGCTTTAAAAGCATACTCTGTAATGTTAAAGTTAAAGGATTGGAGCATCATTTTATAAGTTTACAGAGGGTGAGAGGGGCTGAGGGGCCCCCCTCTTATAGTGGGGCCTGGGCAGGTGCCCCGCTGGCCCCTGCCCAGGGCCGACTCTGGGATTACCACACATGGTTTCTTGATATTGGGTATACTAATCATAGGTGTGGCAAAAGGGATTTGTTTGCAGATATTGATGAATCTTTCAAGACAAGAGTCAAATTTGCAGATGACACAAGTATACCTGTAATGGAAAGGGGCAAATTCTCATCAATTTGAAGAATGAAGATAAAATATACATCTCATATGTGTTTTATGTTTCAGGAATGAAGACTAACTTGCTAAATGTGGGTTAGCTAACTGAAAGGGTACGATATGAATCTCCGTTATGAGAAATTCTCTATTTGGGATAAAAAAAGGTACATTCATGCTTACGACTCCTATGGAAAAAAAATTGCATGTTTCAAATTGATAGTTCTGGTAGTGTTTATAAGTGTCTTAGTGCAATTATAAAAGATGAGTCTTGGTTATAGCACTTGCGATTTGGTCATCTAAATTTTCACAACTTAAAATTGCTAGCTCAAGAAAATTTGGTGAAAGGTATGCCATGTATTCAGCATCCTGAACAACTCTATGAAACATGCATTATTGGAAGCATCACAAAAAAGTGTTTACAACAGAATAGCAACAACGATCTTCTCAACCACTTGAACTTGTTCACTCGGATGTTTGTGGCCTAATGAATGTCTTATCAAATGGTAACAACAGGTATTTTTTTTTTATTTTCATTGATGTTTTTACTCATAAAATTTGGGTTTATTTTCTTCAAAGAAAGTCAGAAGTATTTGATAATTTCAAGAAGTTTAAAGTGCATGTTGAAAGGTAAAGTGGCTATCCATTAAAAGTGTTTGGAACTGATGGTGGAGGTGAATACACCTCTAATGAATATAACGAGTATTATGAAGAACAGGGCATTCACCATGAAGTTACTTTTTCATACACTCCTCAACACAATGGAGTTGTCGAACGAAAGAACATAACAATCTTGGACATGACGAGAAGCATGTTGAAAACAAAGAACATGCCTAATTCATTTTGGGTTGAAGCTGTTTCATGTTCTGTTTACATTTTGAATCGATCTCTAACAAAGGGAGTTTGAAATTGCACCCCTGTAAAAGCATGTTGTAGCACCCCACTCCCGCAAGATACGTACCCAACATCATCAATGATAACCGAGTCCGAGTCCGAGTCCTGTGAGGGTGGCATGCTAGAGCACTCATTCCGTCAAAAATCGGTATAAATATTTTTTGAATAACAAACATACACACCTTTTTGCGAAAATCAACATTCAAATCGAGCTCATTTTATTCCTAAACTTTTTCAATCAAAGCAATACAATCAACAGAATTTCAATAGCCATTTGGGCCCATTACAAAATACAAAACATTTTGGTCATAGTGTCTTTCCATTGCAGCATCAATCATATACACATTGTACAAAACTTTCGAAATACATAATTTGATACAAAAATTGAGGAATATTAAAATCAGTACAAAAATAAAGAAATACAATGCAGACACGAACTGATCCCAAGCTCTATCTCTCACTTGCCTATAGTAGGTATACTTTCGTTTCCCTAACAGGGTATTCTCCTAAACCTTGAAAATATTTGTAAATTTTGGGTGAGTTTTGCGAACTCAATGAGTGACCCTCAGCGATGGCTTACCTAGTCACATAACACTTAATTCATATCATTTCACATTTCACATTTCACATTCAATACACTTAAATCATTCATATTATGCATATGCAGTGTACATGAGACCCACTTTCTATTTATTACTTTGTTATGACCGAGTGTCTAAAACTATCCCGTATCTATTTTGGATACCGGGCTCATTACTAACTGTCCCTTATCCGATGGGGATACAAAGCTCATTTTACATAATGAGCCTTAGGCTCTTAATTACTTTCTGAGCTCGATACTCTTTTCACACTTTGAGCTCTAAGCTCTGATCAATGGCTACTCTGGTCACAATTGTCATTATGTTTCATGTATTCATGAAATGGAATGTCTCGATCACATTTGCATATACTCATTCAATCACATTCATATATTGTTGGACCTTAGTTCGGCATTCAACATTAAAATTGAGTATCACTTTTTCATTTATATGTATGTTTACATTTTCTTTCGGAACTAAGTCCGACATTTAACAACCAAGCCATGTATCACGTATTTCATTAAATTCACATACAAGGAGCACTTCAATATCTCATTCATACCTCACAATCATCGGACCTTCTGTCCAGAAATCAACAAAATCAAATCACATTCATATCATCATCTAGTAGTCAATTAATACAAAAATTCAAACAGAACAAACAATGAAATGAGATCATCTAGGTCTACTCATAGTACGCTCTAGATTAACATTAGCTTCCATAATCTGGAAACGTCTGAATGCGAACGTTCATCATGCACATCAAAATTATGCGATACACACATCGCACAATCACGTTAATAACTTTGCATAATTATAAGCATTCATTTATGCACACGTGTGTATATGGAATATGTACGATGCATGTTCATGACAATCCTGGGTATATTATCAAATTTCACATTTTATCACATTCTCATTTTTTTGCATCATTTGCTTTCATAATAACTCATTTCTCGTTGACTTTTACTAGATACACTATACTTTTCTTTTTGAATCACAACTTTAATCATATGAACTATTTCATCTCCATTAAACACATGTCTTTGGTACTTTAATATCAACAATTCACTCATTAATGTTATTCCAACATTACATGATCACACATTATCAAAACTCTTATTTCTTCTTATAAATTTTCCAAAATTCCAAACCTTCGGGTCTATTTTTCATAATCAATTAGACAATGCAAATGAAGTAATTTAACAATACTCTCTTCTAGAAAAATGTTTCTCATTGTCTTAAGTTTCTAATGAAACCTAGATCATTCAATTTAGTTCAGTGCTTCAAATGTTATCTCCAATTAATTCGGACTATTCATAAGCTAAAATAATATCCTATACTCAACTTAATTCAAAAATCTGGAATTCTAGAGACATAATTCAATTTCGATCTCTTCACTCAAATTGTAGCCCTATGTCTCTAGTTTAATCTAAATCAAGAATTGTTCATCATTTTCGTTCCAATTTAATCAATCAATCAATCTCTTCCAAATGATTTCATATGGTTATAATTTTTGGTGGGGATGAAAATCAATGTCTTACGAGTCCAGTGACTCAAGTCTCGTGTCATTTGGAGGTCGGACGAAGAAGATATAGCCAAAAAATCAAAGGATGTTCATGCATATGCATGATCGCGATTTTCACCCTCAACCCTTCAAAGTCGCGATCACGATCGTGACTCACCCATATAAATCGCATTTCCCCTAGTCGCGTATCTCTTCTTCAAACCTCTATAACTTTTGATCCATAACTCCAAAAATTGCAAACTTTATATCAATGGAAATATAAAAGAATGATTTACAACTTTCATGAAGGCAATTTTATCAAAATCTTCTTAGCTTAATACAGTTTAATCAAGGAAGTTCAAATCAAACTTTTACCTCTTTTTATCTTTTCTTTGTTTCATTCTCAACCAACTTCTTTAATGTGTCTTCCTTCACTAAATCTGACACTTCAATTTTCATTTCTAAACTTTCTACTCCATTTTCATTCAACTTAATCACCACAAATTCAAAGTACCCCTAAATATGAAATTGTACTCAAAATTCTCAAAAACCAACTATTGGTTATTCATACAATAATGTACTATGCCCAGTTCTCAATTTTATGTCAAATTTTGAGACTCTTAAAGATATAACTTAAATTTTATGTTTTCATGAAAAATGTAGCCATATGTATCTAGTTTAATCCAAACTAAGAATCATCTCATTTGGATAACTAGAGAAAAAGTTATGGCTAAAACACAGAAGTATATTCAGAGATCATGTTGCTGCCACATTTTCCAGATCAACTACCACTTTTGTTTCCAAATCTTACCCTAACACAACTCATACAAAGATCATCTTTTCTACTCCATCTATTCCTCATTCTCAACTCCATTTCAACTCAGTAGCAATTACAAACCAATCCATGATCTATAGTTGATCATTAACCAAAACAGAACATATATATTTACCCATTCATAAACAAATTTTCTGCATTCATCTACATACCATTTTGATGATCATTCAACCTCAACATTGTCTTTATAACAATATATGAATTATTACTCATCATACATATAAAAAAGCAAGACATTCATATACAATTTTCATCACCCACGACACATACATACACATTGCATAATCATGTCTTCAATCTTAATTTACTCATCACTCTAGCTTCATTTAACCATATCCATGATATTTAAAGCATAACTTACTTGATTTAGCTTCAAATCTTCAAAAATAACACTTAGCCCTAGCTCCCAAACATCATACAATCTTCATCTTCTAAAGGTGATATGGTTAGGTTTTTAGTGACAAATGGAAGAAACAACAAAATGGAAGTAGCAATTGATATATGGAAGCAAGGTTCAACGTTGGTGATGGTTGGCAACACAATTCATGAAGAAGGAGAAGAGAAGGCCACGAAAAAGAAAAAGACGAGTTAAAAATGAAAGACATAACAATTAACTTGGTCTTTCAAGTGAAAGAATCGTGAGAGAGAGGAGTGGTAAGTGGTAGTGACACTTGTCACTGCCACTTGTCACCTTCCTATGATCCCATTTGGGTCCTTATTAAAACTAGTATAAAAGTCTCTAATTTTTAATCCAATTTTCTCTCAATTTTCAATGACACTTGTAAAATAAATCATAAAGTCAATTATCAAAATTTTCATTGTCATAGGACAGTAAATTCTACTACCATTTATCAGTTTACTTACCACTTGGCATTTTTCCTAGTCCAGTACTATTCAATATTTTCAAAAAAATTTCTCAAAAATTCACCAAAAATTTCAAATCACTACATATATTCTCCACATTGATTTTCAATACAATCAACTCACAATTGTCACATAATCACATTTACAATCAATTATACTCGAAATGTCAATGAATGCATGTACAGTCATTTTAATGTGTGCAAAAATTTAAATTCACATGTGTGTATGCTGACAATAAGCATGAGCATGAAAATGCATTTTTTTTAATCCCTCATTGATATTTCACATGTGATGTATCTTAGGGATCTAATCCTTAGTACGGGGACAGGATGTTACACATGGAGTGGTTATAAACCAAGCAACACTTGAGGGTGTTTGGAGCTGTTGCTTATGCTCGTATTCTAGTGGAGACAAGAACAAAGTTGGATGATCGAGCATAAAAAAACCATTCTTGTTGGCTATAAAAAAAGAGGATACAAACTATTCAATCCTGTGACAAAAAGAGTAATTGTCAGCCGAGATGTCACCTTTGCTGAAGAAGAAGCTTGGAATTGGAATGAGAGCAGCCTTGCAGATAAAAATAATTGCAATTTCTTCCATTTTGAGGAAGAAGCAGAGATGCCCGCCATTAATCAGGAATTTCCCACCCGTTTTGCCTTGTCAAAATTTCCAGAAAAACCTAAGAGGTCTCGACAAAATCGGCAGCCATCGATATATCTACAAGATTACGAGGTAAATCCTGATGGCAAAATTGATGATGATGAAGAGCTGGTCCCTTTTGCTTTATTTGCAGATTTTGCGCCTGTGACCTTGGAGGAAGCATTTCAAAATCCAAAGTGGATGATGGCCATGCGTGAAGAACTTGGAACCATTGAAAAAATAATTCGTGGGTTCTCACTAATCTCCCACGAGGCCACAAAGCAATTGATGTCAAGTGGATTTTCAAAACAAAAATGACAGCAAATGGAGTGTTTGAAAGATACAAAGCAAGACTGGTAGCGAAAGGATTTAAACAACGAGCAAGCTATGATTATCAAGAAGTGTTTGCTCTAGTAGCTCGAATAGAAACCATCAGGCTTATGATTGCTATGGCTGCTCAAGACCGTTGCAAATGCACGTGAAGTTGACATTCCTTAACGGTCCACTTGGAGAAGAGGTGTTTGTCAAGCAACCTCCTGGTTTCGTGAAGCAAGGTTGTGAGGAGAAAGTTTATCAACTGAGAAAGGTATTGTTTGGCTTAAAGCAAACTCCACGAGCCTGGAATAGACGCATTTATTCTTTCTTTCTTGGAGCTGGTTTCAATAGATGCCCCTCCGAGTATGCTTTATATGTGAAGGTTAGCAGTTTTGGTGATGTTCTGGTGGTATGTTTATATGTTCATGATTTAATAATTACAAGAAATAGTTCATATATGATTGAAATTTTTAAACAGTCCATCATGAAGGAATTCGAGATGACTGATCTCGGTCTCATGTCTTATTTCCTTATTATCTAGGTAGTTCAAAAGGATGATGGCGTTTTTATATTTCAAAAGAAATATGTTGTTGATCTTTTGAAAGGGTTTTAGATGGACAACTGCAATCCAGCAAAAACTCCTGTAGAAGTTGGAACAAAGCTTACAAAGAAAGGGGAAGAGCCACTTGTTAATCCAACCTACTTATAAGCAAATTGTCGGGAGCCTGAGATATCTTACATCTACAAGGCCAGATATTTCATACGGGGTTGGTTTAATTAGCCGGTTTATGGAGTCACCACATCAGTCCCATTTGGAAGTTGCCAAACGTATCCTACGTTATTTAAAGGGAACTCATGATTTTGGATTGTTTTATACTTTTGCTCATAAGTGTTTTCTTGTAGGATACTCAGATAGTAATTAGGCTGGAGATTTAGATGATCCAAAAAGCACTACTACTTATTTTTCCATGTCTTTTTAGATCATCTGCTTCAAATTGACAGTCGTTAAGAACTAGGCAGTTTTCATATGCATCACGAGAGTTACATGTGGCCTGGTCATATATTATGTCTCAATCTTAAATGGAAGTGGGACATATTATATTTATGGTTTTTTTTAATTAATAATATCATTTTCAATGACTAAAAATGTTTAGGTATAACACGTGGCCAGTTGTTTAATCAGGAAGCATCGTTGCATGTTTCCCCACTACATTCATTATTATTGAACTACTCACCACTGCTTATCATGTAAGCATTTGGTATTAAACCTTTTTTCACAAATTTCCAATTTCAAGATTATGCTTTTAATAATCCATTTGATGTATATCTTATAATTGCCTAAAATCACCTCCAAAAGTTAGCTTAAGAGGAAGAGGCTTGCACATTATTATAAACTCTTGAATGTCTTTATAATTGTCCAATGTGAAATTTCTGACACATCCCTCAGTCCAGAACAGGACTGGACATCTTATGGACATATTAGACAAAGGGGCATAATCGGGCACTGCCCCTAAACATCGAGACAAATTGGCTCTGATACTATATTAGAAAGTGCCTAACTCACCCCTAAAAGCTAGCTCAAGAGGAAGAGGTTTGCACACTATTATAAACTCTTGAATGTCTTTGTAATTGCCCGATATGAAATTCCTGACAGTATAAGCCATACTTTATTTTTATTTCTATAATTTGAAGCTCTCCTTCTCTTGTTTTCAATTTTTTATTAGTAAAATATAAAATTCTACTTGGTATTGGCTATAAATGAAATTCTTTTTTTTTAACAAAATGAAATTCAAACTTTGAATATAATTAAATTAAGTTTACTTAGAACTATAAAATCTCGAAATACAGAGTGTTGGTTGACTTATTTTATTAGAGTAATATTACATTTATATGAATTTGACCTAATCGCTTAGTTAGTTTACTATAGTCCAAATTGTGTATTATTAATTATTTGGTAATTAAGATTCCTGGAAGAACAAAAATAGAAAAAGGGTGCCTGTGTCAGCAGACAACTAAAAAACACCACTTTCAACCTTTTCGAAGATCCTTTTTTTATTCTTCGCTTCTTCTTCTCCAAGTCTCTTGCTTTAATTGAGGAATCCAACTCCTCCCAAGAATTAACTTCATGGGTCGTCCTAAAACTGATCTTTAACATATGGGTCGAGGTTGAACTGGGTTTTGCGTGAAGAGAACATAGCGCCACGATATGTACCAGGTGTTTTGTGAACGGATTTAGGTGGTGGTTTTAAGTTGTGTTGGTCGGTTTTATGTTGAGATTATGGTGGTGGGTTGAAAAGCGTAAGAGGTGTCGATTTACGAGTTAGAGAGTGACCATGGCTAGGCGACATGGATGGCAACTTCCTCTCCATTCTTTTCAGGTTTTTTTTTTTTTTTTTTACTTTACGTTACACTCACTTTGCTTAAACAACTGGTCAAACGTGTGTTTCCACTTTCGAGATTTGGTTTTCACTCTCGCGTCGCGAAGTTCTTTTTCTCTCTGAAGTGGAACTACTTACTAAGTGCTGTTGGTTTGCCGGTGGATTTACTTTTGTTGCTAATCATGAGAGGTTGATTATTCGTTCTTTCTTTTCGCCTTTTCCCATTTGAATATTCGTTCTTGAAGGTCTCTTGTATTCCACTATAATCATTAATTTTTCCCTCGTCTTTTTGCGTGATTTAACTGTACCCTAGAAGTTATGAAGTGTGTGAATTGTTGAATTGCATGCTTGTTTTTCTTAAGTGCTAGCGTTTATAAGAAACGTGTAAAGTTATTTTTTAGTTCCGGGGAGTTGACTAACTCAAGAAAGAAAAGTAGAATCTAAAAGCTTTTAGAAATTGAAGCTAGTTTTCATCCATGAAGAACATGACACTAGCCAGATTTATTTCTCTTCCCATCCTGGACTTTATTTTTCCTTCTTTTATATCCAAAATATGAGATTTGTTTGTATGCTGTACTGAAGATGTTAGAGATCTGTGAAACTAAGAAATGAAAGGCCGCAATGCACATTTAAAGTTATTCTTACGTTCATGCAATAGGCGTGGGAGTTATAAAAAGGAAGTGAAACTATTTGTCAAGGCTAAGCAGTTTTTTTTTTGACTAAGAAATGGAAGGTCATAGCACACACGGAGGGTACTATTTGAGTTCTTGCAATGAGCGTGGAACTTACATGCAAATGACATGAACACTATTCATCAAGCTAATGTGTATTCATTTACTGGTGTTCTGCAATTTGTCGATGAAAAAACTAATGCAAATGCATCTACAACCTTATATCCACCCCCAAAACTAGTTTTTCAAGAATTTTGGTTCCATTTTCTTGTTAATTTATTTATTTATATAGCAACAATCTTTCCCTTTGTAGTTCGTGATAGATTGATATGTTCATGTTCATGTATCACAGGTTGTAGCTATAACAATTTTCTTCTTACTTTCTGCTGCATACTATACCTTCTTTGCCCCATTTCTTGGAAAGGACATCTATGAGTATATAGCTACTGCAGTTTATTCTGTCCTGGTAAGCATAATCTCCTCATGGATAAAGTCTCTGTATTGTTCAATAATCATTTAACAGTTCCTTGTTTTCATTTCTTTTCCTTATGCTACATCTGCTTTTCTCCTTATACCGGTCAAATGTCAGGTTTTATCTGTATTCATCCTTTATGTACGGAGTACTGCCATTGATCCTGCTGATCCTGGAATTTTTCGCGAAGCTGATGAGACATGTCCCCGTAGTTCAGATAAGGGCACAGATGTGCCTGGTTAGTCTACGTGCAACATTAACTAAGGATTTGAACTTCTACACAGTCTTTTGATTTTGATCTATGTTCCTCATCCTTTATATTCCTTAAAATCTCCAGTATTTGACTAGCAAAATGCATCTTCAATTGGTGCAGCTGGCAAAGTAAAATTAAAGGATAAAGGAATACCAGATAGACTTGGCTCAAACTGGTGTTCAAAACTTGGAAGTCTCTTTTGTGGTCCTTTTATGAGACAAGATTGCCGGAAAGATGATATGTTACAGCAAACACCTGAAGAGGAGGCGTTATTTTGCAGATTGTGCAATTCTGAGGTCTGTATTTTAAATTATTACGTTGTAGTTGAGTTTAGTGATCCACAACCACTGGCTCACTAAAAGAAAAGACAAGACAGGGAGAGAAGTAAGAAGCTTAGAAAAATGGAGGAGAGAGAGAAACTATGAAAATAATTGATTCATAATTAATCGACTTTATTGAGGCACAGAAAATCTGATTTTTTTGTATTGTTGCATTTTGATTTATTTTTCTTATCAAACCATGTAGAATTATAATAGTGCAAGTCTCTCTTTTTCAGTTAGAGCTTGCCTGTTGTGATAATCTTACTTTTCCCTCAGGTGCGGAAGTTCAGCAAGCATTGCAGAAGTTGTAACAAATGTGTTGATGGATTTGATCACCATTGTCGGGTACATTTTCAACATCTCACCTTGTTCTCTTGAATTCATGAATCAAAATCAGAAATTATTGTTTATCCATAATCTAGTGGGGTGGATCACATTGCTCTTCTTCATCCACTACAACAGTGAATTTTCTCTTTTCCAACCTTTACTTTCATCATCTTGTATCGGTTTTAGCATACCTTTAACCTGTTATAATATTCTATTGAACCTTGGTTGAGTAGAGAAACAGGGTCTATATTATTATCCTGTCATGTTGGATCCTATTACATCAACTGCCTGCTTATGCACCCCTTAAAGTTGACAAGTTTTCACTCTCGTCTTTTTCTTTCCTTTCTGACATTATGCAGCTTCCTAAAGTTTTTCGAAATTTTGCAGTGGTTGAACAACTGTATAGGTAGGAAAAACTATGTCACATTTGTTTCCCTTATGGCAGTTAGCCTTATCTGGGTAAGGTTTTACATATGTATTTCTGTTTGGACATTCTTTAATCAATAACCAGTGTTACTCATAAGTTTAACTTATTTTGTCAATTTTCCTTTCGTGTCTATCAGCTTGTTGTTGAACTCAGTGTTGGAATTTTTGTCCTTGTTCGCTGCTTCTTATATAGAAAGGGCATGGAACATCAAATAGCAGAGAAGCTTGGTGTTGGATTCTCTAGGCCCCCATTTGTCACCATAGTGGTACATTTATATCCTTTATTGATTTAGAGAAACTTGTATGATATTGTTTTGGTGAAAATTGACTGCACTTTTCAGAATGATTGACATTCATATACTTTCTTGGACGTGTTCATTATGACCAATTTAATTACCAAGACAACTTTTATTTGTATTTTACCTCAAGTTGATCACAACCATAGAAAATCTCTGATGAATTCAGGCTATCTGCACAACATTGTCATTTCTAGCCACTGTACCTTTGGGAGAACTATTCTTTTTCCACATGATTCTTATTCGAAAGGTATGTTTGTAAAACTTCTCTCTCTGTCTGTTCATGTTTGAGTCTAGTTTAATCTTGCTAATGAAAAAACTCATTCCTATTACTATTGCAGGGAATCACAACGTACGAATATGTTGTTGCCATGAGAACTCAAAGTGAACCACCTGGACCTTCTGAAAATGGAGGGGATCAGCAAAGTCTGCCATCTTCACCAACCAGCTCAGCTGTCACTGCCATTAGTGGAATAAGCTCTATTGGAATGAGCTTGCACTATAAGGGTGCTTGGTGCACCCCTCCTAGAATCTTCACAGATCACCAGGTACCACGAGATATTGAGGGACTTCTTTTGTTTTATTTTTCTCAAAAGAGGAGCTCAGTGTATTTGCAATCTGAGAGTAGTATTCTGAAGACAGCCTACAAGTTAATATCCATGGAGGAATGAACATTAAGATTTAAAGCTTTTTACTTTCTTTCGCTGGAAAGTCTTTTGTGCAAACTGTATAAATTGTGATACTGAATTTGCAATTGGAATTTATCATTGAAAATTCATAGTCCTTATGCGTATGGTGAGAGTCTGAAGTAGTCATAAGCACTGTAAGAACTGAACATGAAATTGTAGTATCTACTTTCAGATGCAATGTCCTGCATCCTGTAACTTGCACCACAAGTTCCAGCCTTTAATAGTTATGTAGCTTCTTTTTGTATGCTTCTTCAAAGGAACACGGTTATGCTTGATTGTTCTTTTTGGTTTTAATCAACAGGACGAAATTATTCCACACTTAGATCCAGGTCGCCCGTCATCCACAGTTGATCCGGACACAATGCAAGCAGACAAAAGTAAAAGATCATCACAGCGGCCAGTTCGAATCAGTGCTTGGAAACTAGCAAAGATGGATTCCAACGAAGCAATTAAAGCAGCTGCTAAGGCTAGGGTATCGTCATCTGTGCTACGTCCAGTAAACTCTCGACATCATTCGTATGACACTGATCACGTATCAAATAGCTACATCAGTGGACGGAGCAGTCCAGTCAGTATTGATCAAGGGGCTGGAAATAGAAATTTTGGTGCTGAAACTTCAAGAATATCTGCTTCTTATGCTGCTAGCACTGCAAGTCATGCCAGCAGAGAAGACATTGAAGCATGCCACCAAAGCCTGAGTAATTTTAGTACTCCTAACATCTCCAACCTTAATGTATCCCCACTACAGCATCGTCCATCAAACAGAGATCACTTTAACCCCATATATCAGCCATCAGCACATCAGTCTCCTAGTTCAGCAAATGGGAATACTCTTGAGGGAAATGTGACACAGATTCCTACCCCAAGAAATATTGAAAGCTTGAGAACTTCAGTTTACTGGGACCAAGAAGCCGGACGGTTCATGTCCTTTTCTTCTTCTTCCAGAGGCACACCTACTTCATCCCAGGTTCAAAGAACGGAGCTTTTGTATGCAGATCAATCTATATTTTTCGGGGGGCCTCTCCTGAACGAGCAGGTGAGCAGAGAGACAGGAGGTGGTAGCTCAATGGCCTCAGGTCTGAACAGAGGCTACTTGACTGGACATTATCGGTTAGGTAGATCAAATAGAGATGGCCAACTTCCTGTGTTTGTTCCAAGTGATTCTCTGCAAAACCATTTCTCTTACAGGTCGCCACGGAGAGAGCGGTAGAAATAGACATTATTCATTGAACTGTCCAAAATGCATGCTACTTTTTATATACTTTATGTAAATTTTCCATTGTGCTTTGAAGATTTCCGAATGGCATTCTTTTTCACATTTTAAATAAGAAGCAACACAACAATTAAGGAATAAAACACTTTGAGAATGGTTAATAAAAACGAAAACGCCGTTGCCGAAGCAACGCAACAATTAAAGGAATAGCACACTTTAAGAATGGTTAATAAAAATGAGAACGCCGTTGCCGGGGATCGAACCCGGGTCACCCGCGTGACAGGCGGGAATACTCACCACTATACTACAACGACTTCGACGGATTCCTTCTGTAATTTGCTCATGAAGCGTATGATTGGTTGTTGAAGGATGTTTGTCTGTGAGGTTACTATTCAGTAATATACGCGAAGAAGAAGATGACGAAGAAAGTAGTTGTTCAATAACCTCTGGGATGCATATTTAAGGAGTATAAAACCTTTTTGGATTTAATAGATATGGGATATTACGCTTCGAGGAAAAAAAAAAAGGAACAACTTGCGATGAAGGAAAAGCCTTCTGGTTCTCCTAGCATGTTGGTCCTTACAAAAGAAGCTGAGAAGTTTTGGACTGTCTCTGTCTAGCAGTAGTAGGTTGGAAGACATGTAATGATGTAACTCTTCAAAAAAAGTTGGAAACTTCTATTCTCGGTAAATCCAAACATAAGCTGAGAAGTTTTGGACTGTCTCTGTCTAGTAGTAGTAGGTAGGAGGACATGTAACTCTTCAAAAAAAGTTGGAAACTTCTATTCTTGGTAAATCCAAACATCCGTTGTTTTTTTTTCTCTCCTCTATTTCTAGTCGAACTCCGTCCTCTGCTTTTCCTTCCCTCTCTCTCTCTCTCTAATTTTTGTTTGGTAGCTTCATGTACGTGCATGGGTATTCATCAAAAATAGAGCTCTCCTATATAGAAAACCGGTGATTACTATCATGGGCTTCAAGGTGTAATCTTGGATTTCAACTCAAAAAGCTCTCTCTTTGGATATTCCCATTTCGATAACATTGTGTTTGAGCCACGAGACTCTTACCTTGTAGCTTCTAATTATATCTCATCATTATCTTCAAAAGTTCTTTGTCGGGTTTCTCTGAAGATTGTGCCTTGTTTATAGGATACGAAAAGCTTTTGGCTTTGTCTATGTGTATCTGTTATTGCTTTGACTGCAACCAAAAAGACTGCGTTTCGAGAGGAGGGTCGGAGAAATGGGTGGAGGTGGTGGAGGAGGACCTTCAAGAGAGCTCGACGAGACACCCACATGGGCTGTTGCTGCTGTTTGTGCTGCTATCGTTGTCATCTCTATCATTTTGGAGAATTTTCTTCATCGAATTGGAGAAGTAATTTGTCTTTATTCCACCATTTTTAACATTGCATGACCTGCACTTTATAAGAAGAAGAATTGATGCGTTAAAGAAACCAATGTCTTCCTCCATCTGCTTTCGTCTTTTAATCTATGCTTTGAAACAGCTCCTTCTCCTCTGTTTTCCTGTCTCCTTTTGATGAGTTAATCTTCATAATTGTAATTGGTTCCGACCTCAAATTGTGCTGACGTATGATTATAATTCTGTTGTTTGTGTTGGTACGGAAGATGTCTTAGACATCATTATTTTGGAATGTTGTTCTGTCGGCTATGCCATTTGTTCCAATTACAGGTTTATGGCAACTTGTGTTCTCTTTTGATTTTTCTATTTTTGTTTCAGTTGTTCCGGGAGGGCAACAAGAAAGCTATGTATGAAGCTCTTGAGAAAGTTAAAGGCGGTAATTAAATGCTTAAACCATCCTTCTAAATTTTTCTGTTCTTTTTCTCCTTCATAAATTATTTGCCATTCAAGTGAAAATAAACAGCTGCTGTTCACTTTCCGCAGAACTTATGGTTCTTGGATTCATATCCTTACTCCTGACATTCAGTCAAGGCTATGTTTCCCAATGGTGTATTCTTGAAAGATATGGCAATACAATGTTACCATGTCCACGGAAGCATTCACGTAAAGATTATCATGGTGGTGCAGCTCATGCAGATGCATCTGCAGCTCATGCAGAAGGTGCAGCTCATGCAGATAAGGGAGGCCACCACCGTAGACTCCTCTGGTATGACCGCAGATCTTTAGCTGGTGGCGGCGGAGGCGCAACATGCAAGGAGGTAAGTGAATCTTCATATGAATTTGTCTAACTGCGAGTTCCAAGGATAATTAAGGGCTTTTCTAAATGGTCTTCGATTCATCTTTTCAGGGGTATGTGCCACTAATTTCTTTGAATGGTCTGCATCAGTTGCACATCTTCATCTTTTTCTTGGCAGTTTTCCATGTGATTTACAGTGCTATAACGATGATGCTGGGAAGATTGAAGGTACAGAAAACAAATGCTGGTTTTCGTTTTTGTCTATTTTCAATTAATATGGAAACCATAAATAACAACAATATGCAGATTCGGGGGTGGAAGGACTGGGAACGTGAGAGTTGGGACGAAGAGACCGTGAATGGTACTGCTCTGCTTATTAAAGACTAGACTTGTTTGATTTTTTGAGAGTTGAATGAACTGAGCATTTACACAACTGTTCAGGTCCTAAAAGATTCCGCCTAACACATGAAACATCCTTCGTAAGAGAACACACAAGTTTCTGGACAAGAACGCCAATAACATTCTACATTGTAAGATCTTAACTATCTTAAATTTTGTATGGTTTTATTCTTCACTATTGCTTATAATGGCTGCTTGTTGAATCCTGCAGGCATGCTTCTTTAACCAGTTCTTTCGGTCTGTTCAAAAGGCAGATTATTTGGCCATGAGAAATGGATTCATCTCTGTGAGTTTAGCAACTGTAGTAGTAATGTTAACATGAAAACTCACACTTATGGCAAATGATTTATTTCTTGCAGGTTCATCTAGCACCTGGAAGTAAATTTAACTTTCAAAAATATATCAAAAGATCGTTAGAAGATGACTTCAAAGTAGTTGTTGGAATCAGGTAAACTTTTGTCCTGTTTTTGGAGTAAGTAATAATTATACCCTCTATGCTTCCTCTCTTCTTCCTCTTTTTTGTTTTTCTGGTCTGACAACTTTGAACTCAAAATCTCCATCCTCCTGGCAGTCCACTATTATGGGCTTCTGTGGTTATCTTTCTACTTTTTAATGTTCACGGTTAGTCTTCTTTTCACCGTGTTTTGATTAATTTTGGTTGTAGGCTAGAGCCTTTAGTTCATCTTCTTTGCACTTTTCAGGATGGCATGTCTCTTTCTGGTATTCAATACTTCCCCTAATTGTAAGAATTCTGTGATGGAAAAGGCTCGTTGTTGGATCTAATTATTGACTATTGAAACAGCAAAATGTTTTAATTGTTGGTTCATTTGCAGGTAATATTAGCAGTTGGCACAAAGCTTCAAGGAATTATAACAGAAATGGCAGTAGAAATTCAACAGAAACACGCAGTAGTCCAAGGGATACCACTTGTGCAAGTCTCTGATAGACATTTTTGGTTTAGTTGGCCTGAGTTAGTTCTTTATCTCATCCATTTTGTCCTGTTTCAGGTATTGAGCTTCTTCTCTTAGATAGTTGTGAAGTATTTCATTTTTCTTAGGACATGCTTCTCTTTGAGGTTTCTTGTCATAACAAGCTTCTTTCACATGTCCAGAATGCATTCGAACTAACTTACTTCTTCTGGATATGGGTAATTCCCTGCTCTTCATTTCTCATTTCCATCATTTATATGTTAAACAAAGAAGTCACTTTTAAGTTCTCTCTTTCCTGATGCAGTATGAGTTTGGGTTGAAATCATGTTTTCATGAGGATTTTGTTGTTACAATCATGAGAGTAACCCTTGGGTAAGTTATTACAACTTTGTGTTCTTTCTTTCCTCCTACAACACCAATTTAATGATAGTTGTTTTGACAAACTAGACATGGTATTAATTTTTTCTTAGGTTAGGAGCTCAAATTCTGTGCAGCTACATCACACTTCCACTCTATGCACTTGTAACACAGGTGGCTTCATAATCTGCTACCATTTTTGTAAAGGATAGAGTCTTTTTTCATTCAAAAGTTGTGATTAATTCTGGGAGTTTTTCAGATGGGAACAACAATGAAGCGATCAGTGTTTGATGAACAAACTTCAAAGGCATTAAGACAGTGGCAAAATAAAGCCAAGAAAAAGGAACACTCTTCCCATACAAAGACTCTGGGTAGTCCAACTGACTCTCCTATGGCATCTGCTGCACAAAGCGGTTCTCATGCTAACTACGCTAATCATGCTCACAGTCACAGCACGTCTGACCTTGAAGCATACTCATCAAACCCTGCACAAACAGCAAACATCATGGCCACTATTGATCTTGATCATGAAAAGTCTAATGAGCCATATGTCCAACGTGATCTACTGAGCTAACCATTCTACCCGTGTCACTACGACATTTTTGCTGTTATCTCGTTACTGTTTTTATTGTTTTACTGACCCTTGTAAATCTGAAGAAGACTAGAGTAAGTTCATCTATACTTGGCTGCGATTGATTAGCGTCTCAATAAACCTGATAGGTGAAGCAGGAGAAGGAAAAAAATCAACCATACTTTGTGTTGTTCAGTTATGATGGAACACGGGCTGATTTTGACATGAATTTAGCTTTAACAATATTTCAACGTTCTGTAAGCTATGTTTACCTAAGTTTCTAGTTAATGATTTTGTTTTAAGACAGCAAAGGTTCAACTCTGTTCAAATTCAACAAAAACATTTGATAATCTTTGGAGTGTTATGAACTCAGTAAAAAGAGGGGCAAAAGATAAATTTTATTGCTGATAATGCTCACTTCGAGAAGGACAACTCTCCAGAATAAGATATACCTAAACAAATTGTCTGCAGAAAACAAAGCTATCCTGGACTATTTATAATAAGAGTTGTAGGTGTTATTTACGTTACTAAAATACGATAAAAGATGGAATCGTGCTCCTAATGGAATTGTACTATGATATTAAGCTAACTAACTGGATATAACTTTGGACCTATTGTTATGCTAACAAACTCATCCACAACAAACAAATTCATAAACTGATCCAACACTAGATTTTCCTCAGTCTCACGTGCTTTACGATGTCTTCGTGCATACACTCTCAAAGATTGTGGAGTTGTATCAGTGCTTCCGCCCTCGAAATGCGATTTGTCCTCAAGGCGAAAAAAAGGAAATTGGCCTTGTTAAAATATTTGCTTTAAATTTATGCATGTGTTTGTTATGTTTTTCATTTTTAAATAAAAGTCCAAGTCAATATGTAATTCTATCTAAAAGGAATTGTTATCTGTTATGTGATTCATAGGAATCATGACCAGGATTGTTTATTTTTTAAAATTCTTGTTAGCTTTCTCAGCTATTTAAACTCAAAGCTAATATGAAATAAATGAAAACCTTCTTCATATATCTCTCTTCTACATAAAAAAAACCAACAATTTTTTCCAGAATTATGGCATTCAAGACGAGTAAAGAAATTTGGGATTTCTTAAAAGAAGAATATGCGGGGAATGAAAGAATCAAAGGAATGCAAATGCTCAACTTGATTAGAGAATTTGAGATACAAAAAATGAAGGAGTCAGAAACGATCAAAGATTACTCCGACAGGCTCATTGTCATTGTCAATAACGTAAGATTTCTTGGTTCTAATTTTGATGATTCTAGAATAATTCAAAAAATTCTAGTAACCATTCCAAAAAGATTTGAGGCTACAATTTTATCACTCGAAAACTCAAAGGATTTGGCAAAAATCAGTTTGGCAGAATTGTTAAGTGCATTACAGGCACAAGAACAAAGGAGACTCATGAGGCAAAAAGGAATCGTGGAAGGCGCTTTTCCGGTAAAGTCATACAACAAAAAGAAGGTTAATAACAACAATGTTCAGAGTTTTTCGCCATGTTCGTATTGCAAGAAAACAAATCATCCAGAACACAAGTGCTGGTAGAGGCCAGATGTAAGATGCAATAAGTGTGGACAACAAGGACATATTGAAAGGATATGTAAAGCGCAACAAATTATGAAAGAAGCCAATCAAGCTATAAACTATCAACTTGAGGAGGATGAATTATTTTGACATTACAGCTTTGCAAACTTTAAAGCAAGGAGGAGTGTTAAAATATTTGCTTTAAATTTATGCACGTGTTTGCTATGTTTTTCATTTTAAAATAAAAGTCCAAGTCAATATGTAATCCTATCTAAAAGGGATTGTTATCTGTTATGTGATTCATAGGGATCATGATTAGGATTGCTTATTTTTCTAAATTCTTGTTAGCTTTCTCAGCTATTTAAACCCAAAACTGATATGAAATAAATGAGAACCTTCTCCATATATCTCTCTTCTACATAAAAAAACCAACATGCCTGCAAGTAAATCATAATTCTCCCAGGAAGCCTCCTCTAATGGTCTGTCCTTCCATTTAATTAGCAACTCCAATGTAGGCATTTCACCTTCACGTACCCAACGATGTGAAAGAACCTGTGTTGGATATAAAAGGAGCTCACCTTCCTGAGTCATCGGTAGTGGAGGGGGAGAGGAGGGTAGCTGACCATATGCCCGTCTTAAGAGAGAAATATGAAAAACCAGATGCACCTGACAGTCAGAAGGTAGTGCAACTTCATAAGCTACTTTTCCAATTTTTTGAATGATTTTGTATAGCCCAAAAAGCTTAGGGGAAAGCTTCTCAAATTTTCTTTTTGCCAATGACTTTTGACGATATGGTTGAAGACGCAGAAACACATAATCTCCCTCTTGAAAGCTAAATTGTGACGATGAGAATCTGCTTGAGCCTTCATTCATGCTTGAGCTTTTACTAAGTTAGCTTTGAGAATTCGTAACATCTCATCACGTTCTAGCAATTTGTGTTCCAAATCTACTACCAGAGTCTCACCTGAGATGTAAGGATAGAGAGGAGGTGGTTGCCTTCCATACACCATAGAAAAAGGTGTTGTTTTGGTTGACGTGTGATACCTCGTGTTGTATGAATATTCTGCCTAAGACAAGTAAGTACTCTAAGATAATGGTTGTTCGAGAGCAAAACAACGGAGATAAGTTTTCAGAAACCTGTTAACTACTTCGGTTTGTGGATGGTAACTAGTACTCATTTTCAATTTTGTTCGACACAATTTGAACAACTCCTGTCAAAAGTGATTGAGAAACACAACATCACGATCAGAAATGGACTTTGGTATGCCATGAAGTCTTACGATCTCTCATCAAAAGTTGTCGAGGACGAAATTTCTTAAGGAGGGAAGAGTTGTAACGCCCCAAAGTAGGGGTTAGAATATTAATGACATTTAGTACGAAATATGCTTACTATTGGAATATGTAT
>JANKYE010000002.1:96644-130498 GCA_032467995.1 Erythroxylum dillonii | reverse complement strand
ACACTTCGGTGTCGATCCCGTTACCCACTTCTGTTTATGGACTTCTGTTTTATGGACTTCTGTTTTATGGACTTCTGATTGTTCTGTTTCTGTTCTGAAGTGCCTTTTTGCCTGAGTATTAATTTCTGAACGCATGCTTATACTGTAATGTGAAAATAAATCGGTAATTTAGATAAATGATTACTCACTAAGCTATAAGCTTAGCACGGTGGATTTGCCCCGTGTAGGTTTGGAGCAAGGACATTAAAGACTGGGACGAGTCAACCGCAGTGGCCAAAGGAGTTTGAGTTTTTGTCGCTCGAATATGTATTTTATATAATTTATTTGGGCCTGTAACTATTATTTGGATTTCTATTCTGAGATTTACGATATGTAATAATGTGTGTGGGTTTGAGTTACTAATTAACATAAATATCAGTGTGATTGTTTGTTCTGTCTTGAGTGGCATCCATGTATCCTCCCAGGGGGTATTTGGGTGTTACAGTTACGGTCTAATTGTTCCACATTGGTAATAAGAGGAACTGATGTGGAGTCTATAGACTTAAAAACTCTCCCATTTTTCAAGCTAGATTTTAAGAATGGGGCCTCTTGTAAGACCTATATTAATCAGTATTAGAGCACCGGTTCTGCAACCCATCCTTGAATTACTCAGGTGACTACTACTGTAGTTTCAACAATGGCAGAGGGCACCAGACTCAAGTAGAGTATATTCAGTCCTAACTTTCTAAGCTAGATAAATTGGATGCGTTGGATTGAATAGCTGAGGCGCAGACTGGGCTCATAGAAGCACAGACCCCCATGCAAAAGAGGATGGAACTATGGATTATGGAGCAAAAAGTAAAGCAACTTTGGCGTGAAAAGACATACCGAGACAAGTCCCCCTTTCAGCCGGAAACATTGACTATTGAAACCTGTCCATAGTCAACTATAGTAGCTAGAAAAAGGTATTCTACCTACTCTTGTTCTCAAAATTGTGATTGATGACGTAGGAAGTAAGAAAAACAGTGAAGAAGGCCATTCCTCTATATTAAATATCGATGATGGGAAGAGAGATAGGGCCATAATAGTTTAAACAACAATAAAAATTATAGGGGAACGAATACTGAAAGCTTCCATCCAAACTTTCTCGGAACAAATACTGAAGGCTTCCATCAAACTTTCCAAGGTTTGATATTCTCTACTTTGACAGGAGTAACCCACGCTACTGGCTCAGGAAGTGCTAGCTTTATTTTGGGTTGTACCAAGTGGAGGAAGAACAGAAGGTGGAAATCGTTTCCATGTATCTAATTGACAAGGTAGAGGTTTGGTTCCAAAGTTGGGCAGCCAGCAAGGATACATGGGACTGGAAGGAATTTGTAGAAGAAGTTCATTTGCGGTTTGGTAAAAAGAGCAAGACGGATATAGCGGTTGAGTTAAACAAGATCAAGCAGGTTTCAACTGTTGAGGACTATTAGGGGCGATTCAAAGAGTTAAAAGTGCTAGTGACCTCTAACAACCCGCACTTAATTGAGGCTTAATTCATTGATAGCTTCATTAGTGGCCTTGTTGGGGAGCTTCAATCAGTGATGAAGCTAAGCAAGCCGACGACTCTTGAGCAAGCGTTTGATTAAGCACAACTACACGAGAATGTTGTGGACAAAATATGCAGAAGGTAGTGGGCTAAAGGAAGATGGAGTGATGGCATTAAGAGTGGGAGCTTGACTCAAGTGAACTGGAAGGAACCTGAGGTCACAAAAGAGGAACCGGCTCTACAAGGGCTCAAGTAATTCCTCAAGAGTTAAGGAAAAAGTGCTATAATAAATGTAGTAATTAACCACATTCAACAACCAAGATCACATTCTATTTAGAGCATATCAAGATCATGAAATCATACCTCCAATACTTAGCATGTGGTCTTGAACCCTCTCAATTCTTCAACCAAAACCTATCAAAGAGAAAAACAAACCTTGAGCAAGAGAAAGTAATGATAGAAGACCCAACCTTGTGCTTTACACACCCACACACAATATATATGTAACAATCTCACCTTATGTCATATGTTATGACATGTTCTACCCTAAACGGTAGAATAGGCTAATTATGTCATTTTAATAGATGATGTGAAATATAGTTTAACGAGCTAACATATAGTTATTAGGGTACTACCATGTGCCTCAAATGCAGTTAGTGAATTAACCATCCCATTATGGTTATTAAATATACATTAGGTAATTCGATTGTGGTTAGGTATATGGAATTAATGTTGTGATTATATTAGTCCACATATATTTCTAATATTCTCCCACTTGGACAATATAATCAAACCACCATATCAATTTACATCACCCAAAAGCAATCAAATAAATCATATGCAATATCATATCGACAAGATATATATACTACACGTGATTTGGCCCTGGAGATGTTCAAATACCACAATAACCATTAAAAGCAACATGCGTGCAGTACAATATCAACATATATATGTCAACATTAACAAAAATGACTGCAAAAATCATTATGCATGTCTCATATATAAAAGTCATAAGCAATTCGTACAAAGTGCCAACATGTTCAATACAAAATAACAAACTCGCACTATTCTTATCCAGCTAAGCTCCTAACAATCCCATGCGGGAGACGTGTTCTACAAACACATATATAGGTAAGCCTTTTGTGAGTGGATCTGCTAACATGTTAGTTGTAGGCGTGTACTCAACAGTAATGAGGGTTCAACGAC
Source organism: Erythroxylum dillonii (assembly GCA_032467995.1). NCBI lineage: Eukaryota > Viridiplantae > Streptophyta > Magnoliopsida > Malpighiales > Erythroxylaceae > Erythroxylum > Erythroxylum dillonii. Next base: position 127,779 of record JANKYE010000002.1, on the reverse strand, counting down.
TTTTTCTTTAACAAAATAGTACTTTATATCAATATTCTTTGAGCGAGAAGTACTCTTAGTGTTCTTAGAGAAAGCTATAACTGCGGATTTATCACAATATAATTTCAATGAACTCGAAATAGAATCTACAATACCCAATGCTGAAATAAAATTTCGCAACCATATTGATTGACAAGCTGCCTCATAGCACACCATATACTCTGCCTCCATGGTAGAGGATATTGTGAGTGTATGTTTGACACTTTTCACGATACAACTCCTCCAGCCATCATAAAGATGTAGCCTGAAGTGAACTTTTTATCATCCACACATCCTGTATAATCAGCACTAAACCCAACTATATCAAGAGTGTCAGTTCGCCGATAAGTCAACATATAATCTTCGGTACGCTGAAGGTACCTCATGACTTTCTTAGCCGCTTTCCAATGGCTAAGACCAGGGTTACTCAAGTATCTTCCCATCACGCCTACAACAAAAGCAATATCAAGGCGTGTGCATACTTGAGCATACATCAAACTCCCTATAAGTGATGCACAAGGAACGACCTTCATTTCATCTCTCTCTTTATCATTTTGTGGACATTAGGCCTTTTAGAATTTGTCACCTTTCACTATTGGTGTCTTACCAGGAGAACAAGAATGCATGTTGAATCTTTTCAAGATCTGATTAATATAAGTCTTTTGAGATAATCGAAGAATCCCATTAGCTTTATATCGGAGAATCTGAATTTCAACTACATAAGAGGCCTCACCAAGATCCTTCATATCAAAATTACTAAACAACAGTTGTTTTGTCTCAAATAATAGATCAGTTTCATTGGAAGCAAGTAGGATGTCATCAACATACAATATAAAAAAAATGAAACTGCTCCCACTAAACTTCATATATATACATTGATCAACTACATTTTCCTTAAAGCCATTTGCAGTGATAATCATAGCGTACTTGAGATACCACTGCTTTGATGCTTGTTTTAACTTATAAATAGACTTCCAAAGCTTGCAAACCATGTGCTCTTTACCAGTTACTTCGAAACCAACTGGTTGGATCATATAGACATCTTCATACAGATCTCCATTAAAGAAGGCGATCCTCGCATCCATTTGATTGAGTTCTAAGTCAAAATGAGCAACTATAGTCATAATGATTCATAATGAATCTTTGTAGAAATTGGTGAGAAAGTTTTTTTTGAAATCAACCCCTTCTTTCTGGCTATATTCTTTAGCTACAAGTCTAGCTTTATACATTTTTACTTGTCCACTTGAGTTATGTTTGATTTTGTAAACCCATTTGCACCTAATAGGTTTACAACCTTTGGGTAGTTCAACCAACTCTCAAACTTCATTTTGTGACATAAAACTTAACTCATCTTCCATTGCATTCATCCATAACGCAGATTGAGGACTGTTCACGACTCCTTGAAAATTGACTGGTTCAGTATTATTTCCCACATCAAACTCATGTTTATGCAAATAGACAATATAGTCATCAAGAATAGTAGGTCTACGTGTTCTTTGTTATCTCTTGACAACAACTTCATCATCCCCAGTATCAATGGCTTTCTCCCTATAATCACACCAGTCATTACAAGGCATACCCACAAATAACTACTAAGAAGGTTATCAGATCAAATCTCCTTTAAAAAATCAGATTCTCTCAAACGTACCATGGGAGACAATCATTAATAAACACAAGACAAATTATCCTTTTCTTCTTTCTTTTTTTGCTTGATGTAGAATTGCTATAGTGTTCTTTCTTTTGTATTATAACTTGTGGGGTTGCAGTATGTTATCTTGAGGGGCTATCCAAAAGAATATACTTGGCCCAAATCAATATGGTCAAGAAGATCTTCAAGTTTCTGCCTTAAAGTCAGAATCTTTTGCTTTAGTGGTGAAACTTGAGCCTCAATCTCCCAACGACCAAACTTTTTCTCTTAGCAAGCTACTATAGTTTAATGTTTGAATTAGGCTTTAATCAACAACGCCTTCGATGAACATAAGTGGTGTTATCATCGATAAATCGCGTATTTTCTATGACTTTAAGAGCTTAAAAAAAGCTTCATTTTTTATAGCGTCATGAAGACCTAAATTCGAAAATATTCAGATCAAATCAAGTCGGATTGGGTTGGTTCAAATCAAGTTGGATCTAATTGGGTTGGGCCGAATCAAGTGAATTTTAGTCTAACTGAACTTCTAATTTGTTGGATTGAACCTGGAACAGCAAGGAATTGGAGCGAGCCTTTTCTAAGCGATGGGCTTGATCACTTTCGGATCTGCTCAACTTGAGCCTAATCAAGTCGGGTGGAATCAGATCCAAGTGAATCTGGTCGGGTTAAGTGGTATTTCTGTCAAATATGTTTCTGCTCTCAGTCTCTCTCCGTTTCTCTGGCAGACAAAAGAGAAGACGAAGAGGAAGATAAACTAGAAGACTCTGTTACTGCGCTGTGGTGCTGTTCTTTGAGAATACGATGGACTTCCGATTTGGCTGCTTCATCTTTTCGTCTGCAAATTTAATTTTCTTTCGATCTTTCTTTTCGTCCAAATCTCATGTTCATTTGATACAATACAAGCTCATTCGAATTGCTATCTCCCTCAACTTCTACGTGCTCAATATGGAAGGCAGTTGAATGGATGCCCTACCAACTCCTTGGCCATCTCCCCGTTCACATGCTAAGAAGTCCGCTAATCACACTCACAGAACCTCTACAATTCACGGACAGTAAACGTCATGCCCACTGTTGATCTTCATTATCAACGCCCTAGAGAGTTATATACCCAACGTGATCCACCAAGCTAATCATTTCACCTTTGTCGTTACGAATCTTTTCGTTACTTTTCGGAAATTTGAAGAAGTTTATCCATAGCTTCCGTTGATCAGCAAGCTCAGAGTAAGTATACATATATAATAGATCGATGACGGTGACTAGTGATGCGAAGAAGAAAAACCTCAAGAAGACTTGATGTAACGATTTGGACATGTATTTAACTATACCAAGGTAGGTTCATGTTCTGTATGCAAAGAGTGAGTTAAGTTTGTGGCCTATGATTTTGTGTGAGGACGGTTAGGGATTCAACTTTGTGCATGTTTGCTTTAGACCATATGAATGTTGTTCGGTTTCTTTCCTCTCCTGCTTTCGTCTAAACAGATTTCCTGGAAATCGTCTCCGGAGAGTATTCTTGATGGGAAGTTCCAATTCCAGATCATAAAATTACAGAAAAACCAGATAAAAGTACTGCCTGGTGGAAATTAACGTTGGCTCCTCAAGTGTTAACCTAAAGTTGACAAAATTCTTATCCTAAAGCCCCCCCTTTTTTATATCTCATCAATGTAGTCAAGAAGATCTTCAACTTCCTGCCTCAAGGTTACAATCTTCTGCTGCAGTGGTGCAACCCGGGCCTCGATGTCCCGGCCAGCGAACTTCCTCTCGTAACAATCTACTACAGTTGAGTGTTTGGCCATCAGCCTCTCTTGCAGCTCTCTCTCCTTCGCCAGTAATTCCTCCACCTGTTCAAACAGAATATCCATATGAAAATGATATTTGCATATGCGGGACAATCTGTGAAACTAAATTGCAAATGAACCTTTTGCAATATATGAGCAGCTTGAGGAGAAGATTGCAAGAATGAGATCAATGGCTTCAGCTCCTTTGAGTGCTCTTTTAACAAATTGTCTGCAGTCTTGCGAGCCATTTTACAAGCTTGAACATCTCCTGTCCTAGAAAGATCACGTAGTGAAGCTTCTAACTTTTCATGTATTGTCAAGCATTGGTTGATCATACTTTCAATTTGCTGAATTGTAGCTCTTACCTGAAATTTCAATGACATTATATTCAATATGTAGAGATTTGCCAAGTTTCATGTGATTATACATGTAAAACTAAAATTGTTCCTCAAACTTACTTCATCCCACTGCAGCTTTGCTAAATAAGAAGGGGAAGACTTGGAGATTGAAAGGTCCACATGCATGTACACAATGCAAGCAACGAAGAGGGAAAAAAATCCAAAGATCAACATGAATGGTTCCCTGAGCATTGAGAGTTTATTGAATTTATAATAGACCTGCAAGATAAGTAAAAGTTACTAAAGAACAAAACATCCATGAAAACACTCAACTACATCTTTGATCATTGGAATGACCAAAAAGAAGTATTTCATGGCAGAAACCCTAAGAATCGTTCAAGGAATTTTTATTCACTTCATCTCAATGTTCAATTTATACAACATATTTTTTCCACTCAACTATTTATATTCTTACTTCTCTAAAAAGTTCACAACTTTTGGTCAGATATGTTTGCTAAATTTTTGCAGATGGATCAATAACCTCTGTATATCAAAGCTGAGACTCTAACATGGTAAGTGATTTAGGCAGTACATTTAAGAGACTACCTGGAAATACTGATTGTGCTCTGGCACAACATTGCTCTTCTCCAGCACAACAACTGGTCTACCAACAACGTCTAAGTGTGAAACTTTGGTCTGCATTTAACCATTCTCTAAGTCATATTAAGTATATATACATCCAATTAAAACGATAAAAAATGAATGTCCAATTAAACTACATTAAACAAAAACAAAGTTATGATTATAAAAGAAGGGAGCAAGGGGCAGCATAAAGTCGTAGGCTGTTAATACCTCTTGCCCCTGCTTGACTGGGAACGGAGTCGAAACAGAGAAATCTTGAGAGCCTTCTGGCAAGACAACCTGCAAGAAAGAAAAACCAAAAGGCTGAGGAGAAAGTTTCTGTGCATGCCACTAGGCTGCAATCTAAGAGGCAAGATATATCCAGGCGTATAGATCAGGCTAAACCCTGGTAAGGAAGCCACCAAAACCCCAGCAAGCAGACTGGACTGAAACCACTAAATAACCTATAGAGATCTGAAACAAAGAGAAACAGTATATCTCTAACCTTCACAGTTAGATTATCAATGACCAACTCATTCACTGGGGAGCCAAATGTAATGTTCAGGAAACGTTTTCCTTCTGATTGAAACAAAAAGTCATGGAGTGGCAATCCATATCCAATGGTAAAGGCAGTTCTCCAACCACCAAACATGGGATACCTAGGTTCAATCAAAAGTTCTGTCTGCAATTGAAAAAATAGAATCGAGTCAAAATCAAAACTAATAAGTCAACAAATTTATGCTATCGAATCAAAACATTAACCTTTTTGGAATCACCCCACACATGAGATGTTGATATATTTCCAATTTCATCTCTGTAATAAATGGAATGGGCTCTTGGTGGCAATTTTGCAACAAGATGCCTAAAAGCCGAAGCACCTCGAATTTCGGGCCTTGCCTGGTACTCGAGCCTGAATGTTTTGACGAAACTGGTATCAAACTTTGGTGTAGCCTTATTAACAGAAAGAAACCAAAAACTCATTAAAATATAACAACTGACCTGGAAAATTCACCCTTACTTTTAGCACCACCATGGACAATATTATAATGCTCGGTGATCTGCACATTGCCCCAATGGGAAATTTCTATCTCTCGAACTACTTCGGGAGCAGTAGCAAAGGGATGTTTTGTTTCAAAATGGACAGCTATTGGTGTGTACGAGAAAGGGGCGAGGTTTTCATAAGGGCCATATTTGATTTCTAAGCCTTGAGCCTTTGTGTTCTCCAATTTTGTATATGATTCCAATATAGACTCGGGACGTTTAACAGTTAGTGACTGCGCCTTTACAGCATAGGGAGAGAGATAGTGTGCACTATCCTGGAACACTACCAGTTGAATATCAGCTTGAGTAATTTCCTGAGGAAATGGTCTCAAGGTATGTGTAAATACTGCTAAAACATCCAAATTCAGGATCTCCCCCTCACTCAGAGGCTTTGGTAACGATACAGAATAAAACCTCAATGCTGGAGGCATTCCTTCTGGATTGGCTACTTCAATAGGGAGGCCAGCACCAGAAGTTTTCGATTTGCCTTTTCCTTCTTTAGTAGTTGCAGCCAAATAAGCCAAATTATTTACTTGAAGCTCAGGAAAGGCAAGCAAAATCTCCGAAACCAAATCAGAACCACCATTTTCTACCTAGAAATTAGTCAGATACCAAAAAAGATCAGATATATGAAACCGATAACATTACAATCATAGTTCTAGCTCACAGGAAACTACCTCTAATTGAATGCAATAAGAAAATAAGATCCAAAACAGCGTATTCTAACTCAAGATCAACAGGAAAAGGGAAATGAATCAAGCACCTTTAACGTTGAAGTGATGCGAACAATATGTGATGTCAAATCAACCTGCAACAGGAAATAGTGAGAAGAGTCAACAAACGCAAGAATCCGATGAAGGGTAGAAATGCATAATCATTTGCAGAATCTAAAACACAGGAACAGTATGCATATATATATATATACACATAAAATCTATGTGAAATAAAAATTTCCTTTCTTTCATCCAACAAACTTCAAAATATGATTAAAAAAAAGCACAGATATGTATATTGAAATCCATTGGCCCAAGTCAAGTTTCTTCCAAGGTCAAATCTTGAAGCAAAATCTGCTAACTTGACAGATCAAGAATGCATTTTCGGTGCAGGTCTACGAGATGAGTACAAAGTGGAGAAGAGAAAGGAGATCGAAACTTACACGTCGATCGACCTTAAGAAGGATCAGATCGGAAAGTACAGGCGTTGTGAGCAGTGCAATAGCCAACGCTAGTGTAACCAACCTCATCTTCGCGGCACAGCCTCAATTTGGAGTCTCTCGCTCACCGTTGCTATTCTTCTAGTGTCGTAATTCAGACCCCGTCAAGATCTTCACTTCCATTTAGGTGTTGAGACCAAATTGGGCCGAGTTCACCCCGGCCCAGAAGACGAAACGCTGCGTTTCGTTGAAGGAAATTGCGGTGTCCAGCGGTTGGGGATTGGGGTACAGATTGGATAGAGGCAGGTAGTATTTTTCAAACAAACGACCAACCAACTCCAAGTTCGCCTGCGAACTAAAGTTGGGGTTTTTACTTTTTAGGGTTTCCAGGGAAAGTGAAGGAGATTCCTAGTGATTGTGGTGGAAAGATATGGAGACGTCTCTGAGATATGGACTTGACTCCAAAGCTCTGAGAATTCACGCCAAGGAGAAACTCCACATAGATTATAAGACCCATTTTCAGGTCTGTTCCTGTCTTTTCTTTGGTTTTCACAAAAATCTCAATCTCCAATTTCCTAATCTTTGGTTTCTTTGGATTGTTCATTTTAAAAACCACAATTATATTTTGTTTTGAGTTCAAGCTCGAACATTGATTTGTTCAAATGTTCAACCTTTGCGTTAGGTTCATGGAGAGCTAGACACGAAAATTGGAGCCCCTTCGTACTTTGGTGCGATGATTAGGCATTTCCATCCAGAAGTATGTCTCCTTCCTGCTTACTGTAGTATCATCAAAGCTCTTACATCTGCAAAACTTTGATTTTCCCTAACAAAAATGTGACAATCAATTGTAGTTATCGGCCAGTCTTGGTGTAGGGGTACATTACACAAGACATGAAAAGCTACATTATAGCATACGCGGAAAGAAGGCATTTCATGTGACTAATGATGGCTTGCTAAACTTCAACGTTAAGGGACGATGCAATTTCGACAAAGAGCTCAAGGAGGTTGGTACTTCTGGTTCTCTGTATCTGGTGAAAACTACTTAGAAGTGTAGTTTGTTTATGAAAATTCCAGCATCTATCATCCGACTGCCCGTTGATGTCTTTGCTTCCACTTTCTTCCACCACCTTGTTTTATATTTTGCTGTTTTTTAGGGATATGAATCTGATCCATTAGCTTGTTTATGCATCTAACTGTTTTGGATACCCAACAGAGGAAGCCAAAAGGAGCTGCAGAGCTCTCTTGTAGTATACTTAATTTTCAGAAACATCAGGATGTTAGGTTCAAAGTTGGATACGAAGTAATCGATAAGGTAAACTTCCCCTTCATCTTGAGACACTTAATTGCCTAGTGTTTCTATCCATTCTGTGTTTAAATATTTTAAGGAGGTGAATTTTGTAACTTACGATTTCTAAATGCAATCCTCTATCATGAAGAATATTCTTTTCCTGTGCTTTATGTGTTTTTTCTGTTTCATAACGCATTCTTCCATTTTTCCATCGTTGGTTCCTCCGGCTTATCAACTGATATTCTCTTCTTGAAAGTAACTGTTGTTGCTTGATACACTTACACGCAGTCGTGGTGTTCTGGGCAAGTCATATGGCACGATTTTGTCAAATATGCTTTGTTTCGTTTTGCTTTCTTAGCTAATTCAGAAGTTTGACATTGATCAAATCATATAATTAACTTGCATTTGCAGTGTTATAAGTTATTTTTCTTCTCCCTATCTTTCAGGTGCCTTATTTTCAGATTAAGGAAAATAATTGGACTCTGAATGCAGACCTGAACGGTCGATGGAATGTGAGGTTTGACTTGTAAGGAAATGTACTAGAGAGGTTCTTTTGAAGTTGAGATTTGCAGCTGCAAAGTTCATGTTCTTTTTGTTTGAGTTGCACTCAGATGATATATATGACTTGGTTGTGAATACTATAAGATGTCTAATATGTACTCGGTTGCGCTTCTTGTGTATACAAAATAAATCCTTGAATTCATTTTTCTCTTTTCATATGATTAATGAGCACGCATGCTTAATAATGGAGATGTCATTTTGCACCTGTGGCAACTTCTGCAGAGGAAGACCTTCGAAGTCAAACCTTTGAAAGTTGAGACAGGAGGACTTATTCTCCTGATATCATCATCATCTTGTGTTTGTAGCAATGCCATAACCTTGTGACTGTTTATATCTATATATATATATAGATTTTCAAGATACCACCTTTGGCTGTTTCTTATAGATGTTCAAGATCCCACCATGTCCATAATGATTGATGCATGCAATGCAGGGAGGGAGGTGGTGTTCAGGTGACGACAACCATGCCATGAGTTTGGTTAATGTTTGGTGAGAGTTCTATTATGAAACGCGAATTATTTTAGCTTAGATTTTGAAGGGAATTTATGAAACTTTTGGTCTCAAGTCAATTTATACAATATTGTGCTCACCTCCAAAAGTCAATAATGGAACTGTGAATCACAAATGTTCTTTGCGTAATCCTAATCGTTAGGACTCTTCCCTCTGGGCCTAGCTTCGCTTAATTTAGTAATTTCTTGGAGGAATTGACGAGGATATTGTTGACACTTGGACGGACCATAGCAACCGACCAGAGCTGTCCAACGTCGCAAGTAAGCTTAAGATGCTTATATGGCCCACTGACAACTGGCATGAGGTACAAGTTTAGTCTAGTGCAGTCCGGTCCTAGTCCTAGTCCACATCATCTTCTTGGTGTTTATCTACCAGTCCACTAATCGCTTTTGGGTCTTTCGGCGCAGCCATGTCTTGAGCCATGTTCAATGTTGTGTGGAAAACAAAACCTTTGGTAGTGGTGGGTTGGGTTTACCCCTTTTCTAATTTGGTTTACCAGAGTCAACAAAAGTCTCCAACTTTCTTTCTTTCTTTCTTTTATAATATTATTAGATATAATTTTTAAATAAAATTTGTAAATTATAGAGAGAGTTGAGTTGATGTCCAACTCCAAGCGAAGCGCCAACAGATTCCTTTATTACCAATTTTAATATCAGCATTACATACCACATGATTAACTACACGTTACATACGCACCCAACACACACTCTCTCTCTCTCGCCCTTCGGACAAGACAACCAGACACGAGTCTTTGCTTTACCAATTTCCTTCACATGACTCGTCACTTCAGGTTCCTAACCGCCGTCAACTCCTCGGCGACCCCAGCTCACTCCACCAAGGATTCGTCGCCGCCGCCGCAGCAACCTGCTACTGTGGACTCCGACTTCGTGGTCATTCTGGCGGCCCTCCTCTGCGCTTTAATTTGCGTTCTAGGCCTCATCGCCGTCGCTCGCTGCGCCTGGCTCCGGCGCTTCTCCTCCAACGCCGCGTCTCGCATCACTACAAATACTCCTCCTCCTCCGCCGCCTTCGGCCGCCAACAAAGGCCTGAAAAAGAAGATCCTTCGTTCGCTCCCCAAACAAACTTTCTCGGCCGACTGCGCCGTCAAATTCTCCGACTGCGCCATTTGCTTGACAGAATTCACCACCGGGGACGAAATCCGGGTGCTGCCTCAGTGCGGACATGGTTTCCACGTGAGCTGCATCGACACTTGGCTGGGATCTCACTCTTCGTGCCCGTCCTGCCGCCAGATTCTAGTGGTGGCGCGGTGCCAGAAGTGCGGTGGATTGCCGACGGCGGCAAGTTCTAGCGGCGGAGCTGAAACTGAGGCGACACTAAAGGAGCGAGAAGATGATGGGAATAGGTTCTTGCCCTAGCTCTCCCATCTTGTCTCTTTCTTTAGTACATAGCAAGCCTCCATATATTAATTTCAGTAATTAGTTTATATATTAACTGTAATTATATAATAATATATGTTAAATGAGTATTTGTTGAGAAAGCAATCTAAAATTAGAAGAGCTGCTTGCTATTAGGATGGGAGGAAGTGTTTAGTTGATTAAGTTTAAATAATAAGATTGGAATTTTTGGTTATTTCTCGTTGTTGGTTCTTAAAAACATTCTTCAAGTGTGAGAAGACAGCTGGGGTTAATGTACTGTAACTGTGTTCGTCGTTTGATGTTGTGTCTTATTTACCAAATGTAATGCCTTGTAATTACTAAGGTTATTGAGGAAGTGTTTTAGTCACATAATTAAGGCCTAAAGCAACTACATTGAGCCTGAGGCATCACATGTGCCCTTTGTTCTACTTCCAACATCATCCAAATTCCAATCCATGTAATTTTATGGTTGGACTTGGAACACGAGTGCACAGGGGATAATAGGGTCCAGACTCCAGAGGCCAGGCACGTCACCTATGATTCCGTGTAAGAAAATGGCAATGGCTAGTGGCTAGAACAGGTAAGTGTCATAATGGGTAAACGACTTTGGTTTGAATTTGATTGATTAACAAAGGAATGGTTGGTTGTGTAGAGGGGTGAGCATATCAGTACTAAATAAATACAGTTAAATAGTGAATGAGCCACAAGATATGATTGAAAATGGCACTAAACTTGTAAGTGAGACAAACCATTCTTTTTCTCAAAGATAGTAATTAGTTGTCTCGGTCCACGACAAAACCAAACTCCATTTTGTTTGCAACCGTTCAATTTTAAAAGAAAAAGTGAAGAAAACAAAAGAACTTGGATTGGGTGGGGGTGGGACATTCTCAAGTGGCGGGAATAATTAGTATGCTTAATTATACTCGTGCCCACGAGAAACCTAACCTAACCACTACTATACGGAGGAGCGGATGTGAGAAAAGAATGAACCAAAAAGGGCGGGATTTGAACCCGACGTGAATCGAACACGCAACCTTCTGATCTGGAGTCAGACGCGCTACCATTGCGCCACGGATCCGCTTGTTTTAATTACGTATAATTCAGCATAAACGTCTTGTCCTGTACTTCTTCCCTTACTATTGGCTAGGAGAGTAGGAGAATTAGTGTGATTTGATTTCGTAGCAACGGAATTGTGTAGAGTAGGAGTCGTCTGCAAGAAGAAGAAAAGGCCTTTATTTTTCTAACAGAAAACTGTGTACACTTACATCTTGGAAACTTAGGTAACTGAATCAGGAAGATGAAGAGCGAGAAGATTATGAGAAAATCATTGGATAGCTAGCTGCTGAAGTATCTGAATTACAATCCTTCCCTTCTGGATTAAGTAAAGCAACCCAAGTCGGCCCTTTTTTAGGTAGTTTCAGCTGGATGAACCATTGCAGATCCAACGGGATGGTGATCTATAAGCTCCTTGGAATAAAGAGCAAGCTGGCTCACATCAGACTACTATGGCGTCTGATGCTCAGGGACACTCCCATGGGAAATGGGTTGTGGTGTCGTGTGGCATATCCTTCTCTATGTTTGTTGTCTGCCGTGAAATCTGTGGACTCTTGCAAATTGTCATCCGAATCTCCTCCAGCAGCCTCTGACACGTAATCCTCATCTTCCCTGCGTAAGCTTCCTTCGTCCCAATGTTCATGTTTGACACGAGGCTCTGCTGTACAAAACATGCTACCGAAGTTGGGAAAAAGTATGCTTCGCATGATTCCTTTGTCAGGGAGCTTTCCATGAATACTACCGAAAAGGAACACAAGAGTATCCATAAGAGGCATGCTTTGGTTCGTCATGCTTCCCCGGCGAGATACAACAGTAAGAGGACTTTGTCCACTCACAGGTTTCGCAACCCTCTTCAGATCCATAAAACCTGATTTTGTCCTTTTCACCGGTTGGTTCCTCTCCAACAGCAAGTTCTTTTGGTCCTCAACTATTGGATATATCAATCTGTTTGATTCAGTGAACGACTAGGTTTGCTCTATGTTCCGGTCCTTACTGTTCAAAACCGTTCGCAAAGTTCAGTTGCAGTAGAAGGACCTGACCACTATCCCTCGATCATGCAAAAGTTGCTCGCCTTCATAACTCAGAAAATACATTTCCCAATTCATCTTTATGGGTTTATACTCCATTTCCCGTCGACTCGGTGTCCTGTCCTGGGATTCTTTGAAGTCGGGCTACTGTTTCCAATGTCCGAAAAGGCTTAATGGGCTTCCATAAAAATTTGATCCTCTGTTTTGCTTTTGGATATGCATATCAAGTGCGATGCAGTGAGTTTGGTTTTGAAACAATTCCTTTTTTGAAATGATGGGGTTCACAATTCAATACGGTCCTAGGATTATCAAAACTCCGGGAAAACAAGACAGTTTCTTTTTATCACATGAGAGCTTACAATTGAAATGCTCACTGAATTAAGAATCTTATTGGCACGAAATCTAAATACAGATTGTTGATCCAAAAACATTCCCCAAGACCTGAATGTTGAGGCATTTTCTAATCCTCCAAGAAGCTGGGAAGAGTGGTAAAGAGTCTCTTTACCTACTTGGTAAACTTAACATCAGGATTTCTCATGGGTTTGAGCCACATGTCAGCCATTATTCGCGAGGAAATGCTCCACAACAGGTCCGGTCCCTTTACAAGAACATGTTTTCCCTTCTTTGTTGCTTTTCCCAGTCCATAAGCAACCAGCCACTGCATTGCTGTAAGCCTTTGTCTCTCGCTATCCCCCATATTCCTTTTCCCTTCTGACCTTACCTTCAAACCTCCTACGTGCAAGCTTGTCACTTTAAACCTCTTCTCGTCATCGTACTTGTCCTCTTTGATGCCAGCAGGTTTTGCGTGAATAAGTGCTACCATAGGACCACCAACTGCCTCATAACGCCTCAAAGGGTCGCGTAGCTGGATAGCTACTGCTACAGTGAGTGTTGCCACACCGTCTGAAGTAGCCAAGCTATGTTTTTTAATCCAATCCTCAAGCGGAATTGCGGTGGACAGAGGATGATTACGTTCTGTTTCAATAATCAATGGCGAAACATCAAAGGGAGCTTCTTCCTCTACCATCTCTGCCTGAATTTTTAAAGCTTCCACGGCCATTACTTCAATCTTCTGCATTGAGAATGCCAAAATTTCCTCTGCTGTTAATGGATTTTCATTCACGTTCCAGATCCCAGTTGAAATCCTGTCTTTCCTGCCTGCATTCATCGCAGTTGCCATCGTTTTAACTGTAGAAATAGTTCGAGCAGCACTTGAGCTAGCACCTTCTTTGTTTCTTCCCTGGATGATAGCAGAAGCTATACCTTCAAAAGCTATTTGTTCTGCAGTCTTCCCTATTAGTTCATCGATAGGGATAATGGACAGGATTTGCGAGCTGAGTTCCTCGAAACCAAGGGCTGCCATTCTCTGAAATTGTTCAAACCCGCTTATGGATGTTTGGGATGAAATAGCAAGTGGTTTTGATAACTGCATTGCTAATTTTGGAGTGTCTTTTCTTGCAACATTGGTGTCCAGAGGATTGGCAGCAGCTAAATACCCTCCATCCCGTGTTTGCACTACACAGCCCAAGCTTTTTCCAAGATCAGAGAGATACACTTTGGACTCTGCCTCTCTTTCATCATCATCTGCCTCTAGTTGCAGATAAGGGATTTCAGTGTGATTGAATTTGAATGCGTCAGCTTCTTCTTCCTCCTCAAGCATCTGGAGAAATTCTTTTGTTACGGTTTCTTCCTCCTCATCTAGTCTCTCAGTTTCATCCTCTGTTTTCACTATTTTCTCTTCGCCCGTCATAAACTCGAGGGCTTTTATCTGCTGAGCGATAGAATCAAGCTCAGTCAATCTTGTTAGATGAACCTGATCATGAACTATCTCCTTAACAACCTCGCTTGAAGTTGATTTCTCTCCTCCAATTGTTTCTTCAGATTTTGCATCTTTGGCCTCTTCTTTATCCTGAATCTCAATTCCTTTATCTACAACCTCAAAGTCCGGAAGATCAAGATCTTCAACTTTCGGCTCTATGTCTGCTGATTTCTGGGAAGAAGAGGCTGGAGCAGGAGCCGGGGCTGGATCGTCCAGATTCAAGTCATCAATTCCTTGAAGTTCTGCAGCTGGTTTTGTCTGTGAAGGTGTCCAAGCTTCAGCCCTACTTGTCATTCTAGGACTAGGAACACTGAACGATGTTTTTGTCTGTTTACGACCAAAATTTCGTGTTTTACTAGACTTGAATCCTTCAGCTTGATTGTAGATGTCAATCCCTCCATCTTCCATAATCTGAAACCCCAACTTGAGAACCAGTTCTCCTCCTTTGGCTTTCCCTGACAAATCGAAACTAGTGTCCCACTGCCTGACCCTAGTACCTTCAAGGCTTTTCTCTCTAGATTCCTGAATTAGTTCACTCAAGTCCACAGAACTTCTTCCAAATTCAATATCATGAGCGTCAACTGCAAACATGTAAATCCAAAACGGCCTTGGCTCAAATTTCAGCTGTTTTTCCTGTCCTGGAGCGCAGTACACATGACACCTAAAGAACAGAACCTCCTCGAAATCCGCAGCTCCCTGTGAGACCCTTGCAGGCATGGTGTGAACAGCACCTTCTCTCGTTTCCTTCTTCCTGACACAAACAGAAAGGCGAAGACCATTCATGGAAGCTGGAAGGTCTTGCGCAGCCACAACTTCGACCGAGAACAAGCAGCTCAGCTTCTGCATCCCAATGTGCGAAAGAGCTCTCATAGGCTTCCATTTCCATATGCCTTTCTTCTCACCGGAACTTGTTTTCTCGTCCAGCTTCCTGACGTCAGATTGATTGGACACTTTGGTAGGGTTCTTGCTGTCCTCCTCATCATCGTCAGGCTTTGGGCGAGAACGCCATGGTGACAAGGACATACGTCTCGCGAAGCGAGGCTTTGAAGATGACTTCTCAGGAACTTTGGTGATCTCATCTGCAGTAGTTCTAGGAAGTGCAAGGGAGGCAGTTCTCCGGGTGATTGTTGAAGTGTTAGTTTGGTAGAGTGATTGGCTGAGCGCTTCGAGTTCTTCCAATAGCTGAGCGTTAGAATCTCTCCTGCCAGAGTATTCTGCAGCCATAGTTATGGAGAAAGGTAAGTTTATAACTCTGGGGGTTGGTTTGGTTTGGTTGCAGTCTCAGACCAAGCAACGAAAAAGATAAGGAAGAGACAAAAGTGTGAGAACTGGAGATGGTCTGAGGTGGAGAAACTGCCATGAGCGATGATTTAATGGTGGTTATGAAATATGTGTACGAAAATGTGTGAAGGATAATACAAGTTCGTGTCATGAAAGTGATAGCTGGTCCGATCCCATTCATTACTCACACATTTATGTATACATGTATATGTCATCGTCGTCGTCATCATCAAGACTTGTTCTTCCTCAAAAAGTCCCTGAGAACAAGGAGGGACGGGACAATTCCATTAGGATGAGGCGAGAAATAAGCAGGCAGTATCATTATTATATACACACACACATATATATATTCGTGTTAGTTATCTATCTATCTATTTCTACCTCCATAACCGTCACGTCAAAGAAATAGAATTTAGAAATGGAGCATCAACAAGGCAACAAACAGCAAGCGAGTAGAAGAAGGAATGAAGAATCGGAATCCAGAGAAGGTGGGCTGCCATTGGAGACCAGCCCTTACTTACAGTACGCGGATTTGGAGGACTACAAAAGCAATGCTTATGGCACCCAGGGACACCTCCAAGTCAAGCGTGATCAAGGTGGTGGAGCCACCGAAGGTCCCACACTTTCCGGCGATGCTGCCAAAACCGTTTCCGGAGACGCCGCTTGATTACAGTTACTATTCCTTCCATTAATGCCACGGAGGACCTTAAGATTATGCTTTTTAATTAATTGTGTTACTTTTCTTAAAAAATGTAATAAAATTCATTTTTCTTTTTTTCTAACAAAGTCAATGTAATTATGGGAAAATCCCAAACTGATGAACCTCTACATTGGCTTGCCGACAAATCCAATAAATATCTTGATCTCAGGTCTAGAGCTTAATAATTGTTTACATTATAAAATGACTCTATCAAATACAGTTTAGTTATCGTTAAAACTATTTATAATAGAAATTAATTTTTGAACATCCGAATAAAAAACCTTTCGATCATAACAAAGAGGTAAGACTTCAGTTGACGCTTCCTACAACGCCACAACTTCAACCACATCTAAACTACAACACCCTACAAAATAACCAAATTCTGCTCTTACGAAGTTTCCTTCCTTTTCTTTGGCATACAACTATTAATAAAAATTATATATATATCCGACGCTTTTTATAAATATTAAACTCTAGGAGATAATAAGGATCCAATTACTCTGGCTGGGGTGGCCCCAAAATAGGCCCAACAATTTGTATCCTTCTGCTCCCGGAGAAATGGGAATTCAAAGCCCTAACTCTGCAAAAGGACTTGATCGAACGGAATCGAGTTGTGGAAGGAGAAACTGAGCGAAGAAGAGAAAAATGGCGTGGATGAAGGGAGAGGCGTTGGTGACGAAGCTGGCAGCTGTGGCCAAGTACGGTGTGCTTCCGGGAGCTATGGTGGCTGCTCTCGTCTACTCTCCGCCTGATTATGCTTCTTCTTCTAAAAACCATCAATCTTCCAAATAAAATTATTCCTTCAGGTTCCTTTTCTTTTCTTGCGGAATATTACTTCTGAAATTATTGGGTCTTTTACGTTGAAATACCAGTGTCATGTTCGTTGGTTATAGAAGGCGGATCGGGATTTCTGAAATCACGGATTTTGGATTTTACTTTTTTTCCTTCATTTTCACTTGCTCATTATTGGATTTCATGTGATTTATGCTTGATTTTTCTTTAATTACTGGGTCTTGTTGGTTTTGGGAATTTGAAATTGGGTACTGTTTGGTTCCCCGTCTCTGTTTCCCTTTCATGTTTCTAATTCGATAAGTCTACTTGTACAATACAAGGCCATCCTTGATGGTGATGACGGGGTTCGTGTTTGTGCCAGCGACAACTCACTATATATGTACAATACTGTAACCTTTATCAACTAATTGTGTTCTACAATTATCTGATAGTGGTAATTCTTGTCTTTCATGGTTTTAGTCCTATAGAAAGGATCAATAATGCATTCTGACAGTTTCTTGATCTATTAAAAAAAAAAAGAAGATAGATTTGTTCCACAAGTTATACCGCACACTTCTTCACTATCTGTGTTATAATTGAGGGTAATGCCTCAAAATATGCCTAATTTTTGTTTGTAGTTTGGTACAGGAGCATCTTCCATGCAACGGTTGGCCTGCAAGTGAATGTTTTGGCTACTCTATTTGGGCATGTAATAATCCTCTGGTAGAATCCTAATAAAATGTTGGATTCTCTTGTTAGCAGATGTTGGATTCTCTTGTTAGCAGGTTTTGTTATTGAATTGTTACTTTGTTTTGGAGAAATTTGAGTTGTGAAATGTTCTTCATGGAGATCTTCAGCAGTGATCAGTTTCTAATTAATGAATCCGTCTTTGCTAAACTATTCATGGCCTTAGAGTGCTTCTCGTGGCCTTTTGTGTTGTTCTGTTGTGATTCTACTTTTTTAAGTTTATCCTTCATTAATTGAAATAATTACAGCTTTGTTGCTTCTTCTTTATATTTTGCACATCAATTTTAGCTTCTAAATCTTAAAGCTCTTGTAAATCTTTAAAGTACATAATCTGAAGGGTGAACATGCCGTAGTTGGTGTATATAGACTAAGTACGTATATAGATGATCCAAAGTAGGGAGCATCAGTAGTCGTTAAGACATTTAACCATCTTATGACCCAGATTCTTCATTACCACCTAAGAGGCTGATCTAACATTGTCAAGAAGCCTGAAAGCATTTGTAAACTGTAGTCTACAACAGTAGTACAGCTGCTGATATGTTGCCCAAAACATCAAAATCCATCTCAAAGGAAAAAGTGATTAGTATGAATTTGACTGAATCTTGTCCAAGTTGGGATCAGGTTTGGAAATGATAAAAGTTGCCTCTGTATTACACTATTTCAAAATAGCAGTCGATTGCTCCATCAAATAGCAATCTTCAGTGAAAGTAGAGACGATGTTGGGGAGCTGTTGTTGGCAATCGCATCCATGGTTTTGAGGTCATTTTCATGGTTATTAGGAGCCGGAAAAGGGTTTTGGAGGCTCTCTAATGGAGTATGAGATTGACAGTCTACTAATTTAAGCAGTGGAGGCAAGTAATATTTGGAATTGCATGCAAGGTGAAGAAGCAGATAATCCAAGAAAATGTTTTTCCCTTGAAGAAATACAGTTTTCTTCTCTCCATTCTTGTGAAATATACTGCAATTGACCGATCCCTCCTGCATCGTAAACATTTAATATTACATGTTGTTCTGTAACTATTATCAGATCCTAGAGAGGCAATCAATCAGTTGAAGCTATTTTCAACCCACGAAAATTCCCACTTAAAACGTTACAAGCTAGGTAAAATGTTATGAGCTCTTCATCTGTAGGGTTTAATCGAAACCAGGAGGCAAACCTGTCTCCTCTGTGTTTTCACCTGCTAGTTCAGGAAGAAGGTCTTCCATTGTCAACATTTTAATATGGTGAGGACAGGCAAGTGCTTTAAAAAGAGTTGGAAGAGGGTATCTAGAGGTTTAGAGGGGATGAATGTATTTGATGAATTGCAGAGATTTATGTGTGCAATATGATCAGGTGATGACTCGAAGAACTCACCCAAGTAAAAGATAACAACAGAACAGATGAATTGCTTGTCATAACATCAGAGGCCTATATCCTGTGTTTTGGATTGGATCATTTTATCTATCGTCTCAGTAGAAACCAGAGGGGAAGGAACATTCAAGGTCACGGCATATTGCGTTATGTTACGTTATATCAACAATATCATGATGACTTCTGAGGATATGAATGCTTAGACTCAAAGCCGTTTGTGCAAAACCATTCTTGAAGAGACAGTGTAGTATTCAGGAAAAACAGCACAATCCAACAACTTTACGTTAAAGTAATATCTGAATCACAAACTATATAAACCCGATTTCTCCCACCCTTTATCTCCATCCTCCTTACTTCATAATTCTTTCATCCTATATATAAAAAAAATGGCTCCTTCCTCCTTTTCAATGCTCTTCCTCATTGCTTTCTCTGTGTTTATCCTTGCCAATTCTGCTATGGCTCGTGATTTCTCAATCGTGGGGTACACCCCAGATGATTTGAAATCCACGGACAGGCTCATCGATCTGTTCGAATCTTGGATGGAAAAACACGGGAAAATTTATAAGAGCATCGAAGAGAAGTTTCATAGGTTTGAGATTTTCAAGGATAATCTTTTCCACATTGACGAGACTAACAAGAAGGTGACCAACTATTGGCTTAGCCTGAACGAGTTTGCAGATTTGAGCCACGAAGAGTTCAAGAAGACGTACCTGGGACTGAAGGTTGACTTGTCTAAAACAAGGGAGTGCCCTGAGCAGTTCGCTTACAAAGATGTCATTGATATTCCAAAGTCCGTGGATTGGAGACAGAAAGGCGCAGTTACTCCTGTCAAAAACCAAGGATCATGCGGTAATCAAGTTCCTATATATATACACAATGCTCTCTTCCTTCCATGAAATCTTTCTGTTGAAAAGTGGCAACAACTAAGTGCAAGTATATATATACAGGTAGTTGCTGGGCATTTTCGACAGTGGCAGCAGTGGAGGGCATAAATCAGATTGTAACTGGAAACTTAACATCACTATCTGAGCAAGAGTTGGTCGACTGTGACACTACCTACAACAGTGGCTGCAATGGAGGACTTATGGATTACGCTTTTGCTTTCATTGTCTCCAATGGCGGACTTCATAAGGAAGAGGATTATCCATATATCATGGAGGAGGGCACTTGCGAAATGAGAACGGTAAAAAACTAAATAGTTGGTGTTACCGAGTTTCGGTTTGGTTAAAACATGACGTGAACAAGCCTGCATGTCTTTTTGATACTTCTTTTCAGGAGGAATCTGATGTAGTAACCATTAGTGGATACCATGATGTGCCTCAGAACAATGAACAAAGCCTGTTGCAGGCACTTGCGAATCAGCCTCTCAGCGTAGCTATTGAGGCTTCTGGAAGAGACTTCCAGTTCTATAGTGGGGTAAGTCATAGATGTAGTTACAGCACTTAAAATTTTTGGCAATGAGCAACATAACACTAAACTGTCATGTTGTTGCAGGGTGTTTTTGATGGTCACTGTGGGACTATGTTAAATCATGGAGTGGCAGCCGTTGGATACGGATCAACCAAGGGTTTAGATTACATCATTGTTAAGAATTCCTGGGGACCAAAGTGGGGAGAAAAGGGTTACGTCAGGATGAAGAGGAACACTGGCAAGCCTGAAGGTCTATGTGGAATCAACAAAATGGCTTCTTTCCCAACTAAAACTAATTGATTTCAGTCGCCTCTCTCGTCTCTTTGCCAAATGTCTGGTTTTTTCTGTTGTATTTCCAAAAGGATTTATTGTCTTGAAATAAAATTCTGATCTTTTAAAAAATTTAAAGACAAAGTATAACAAAAGGTTGTTGACTATAAAACTAAGTCATCTCACATTTATGAACATCTCGAGCAGATTCTTTCTTTATAGAATTGGTAAATAGTCTTCTTGAAAATGGATTATCCCATGAATCGTATTTGCAAGCAGAAGTGTTTTATGTAATTGATGAGAATATAAAGAAGTGATCTGCCATAAATTTGTAACTAGGTAAGTTACCTGACCCAGTAGGATACAGAGAAGCACAAGGTTTACTCCTGAAATGAACAAATAAAGAACAGTTTGCTCTACTTGCATGTTTACTTGTTTTCTTCAGTCTTATGGTAGGAGAAACAAAATTTAAGAGTATGATTAGCGAAGGTGTTTTTCAGAAAAGATTCTTAACATTGAGGTGCATCTTCAAACTTGCAAGAATAGAAGAACGATCCAAAGAATCCGAGACAAAAGAAAAAAGATAAAGCAGGATTTATAATGATAGAAAATACAAGAGCAAATTTTCTACATAAGAAAGTTCGAAAATCATTTTACACCACCACAGCAACTACTGTCTGTGTTCATAAATGTAGCCCCCCTAGTGGGATGCCATTAGGCTCTCGAAGAAACCTCAGGAAGGTGGTAAGTTTCCATCTACTTGAGCACAGGGCAACTTACTCTTATAAACCACCACTTCCAGGATACCATCGTCCCGGAACTGGGCAAAGAAAAGTCGAGGGTCAACTGGTCCAGGCAATTTGAAAGAAATGGAAAAGGGTCCAGGCGGGCAAAGTTGCTGCACTTTCATCTGGAATTCACGGGATGAGTTTTTCAGGATTCCCCCATCATGTACCACCTGCCCTTTTATATTCACAGTTCCATCAACTTTGACATCACAACTTAGTTTACCTGCAAAGACAAGAAAATGCAGTCGTCAAAACTTTGCAAGTGTAATGCCAGAAGAACGTGTACTTCCGTTGATGCAACAGAAACAGTTCCAATTGTAAGGTTTCGGCATAGAAATTATAAATTATATTAGGAATCCTTTAAAGGTTTGCGTGATGGGCTTATTTCATCTGCTTGGCACATGTTGCTCGACATATTCCAATATTGGAGGTAGCTAACTTACTTTCATTTCGACGGATTCCAGGCAGTGCAATTCTGAAAAGGTAGGCATCTTTACTGATACCAGTGTCAACGAGCCCAATTGGTGGTCCAGCTGTCCCTTCGCTTGCAGTTCCGGTCAATACCACTGATGGCTTCAGTTTCGATCCAACTTCCATTTACCAAGCTGGACTACTTTAACACTTGGTTTTCAAACAACCTAGTAGATTTACAGCAATTAGCACAGTAATCGTGAGTTTGCAGCAATAAATATGTGATTATGCACAAAATGCAATAAATGTGTTGTTTGCTATCAACTCGTGATGTATGCATACACGTTGAGTTATCAATTCTTGATGCGTGTATATTTTATGTATGCTACCCAATTATGCCTCTGTCTACATTGACCTTGAGTTTACTCAACAAATCAACGCTTCTAGTAAAAATCGACCCATTAATCCGAAAATCTTATTTCCACTATTCAAAAATATCCGTATAGAGCAGGCTTGGATTTATCCAACAATCCTAGCTCTAAAAGAATTCTGATTCTTCCGTATTAACAAAAAGCGATAGTTTTTATATTATCTATGAGGGATTTCATACTCTGGTCTCATCTAAGTCGTAGGATTATAGTCACAATGCCTGTATAAAATGATTTAGGACAATTCATCAATCACATTGAATCTATATCAATAATCATCCATCATCCTACCTAACCAATCCTAGCATGCATTCTTTAATGCAACCATCTCACAAAGTTTTCCTATATAGGTTGTGACGTGCTATGCATTTAAAAATTTAACGTTCGATTCAACTCTTGAGCCGAATTGCTTTCTAACGTTGGCATCAACTAATTTCTTAATCCGTATGTTTTTAATTCCAATTCAAAATACCAATATACCAAGTGTAATACCCTCTACTCTGATTTACCAATTAAACACTTTAATTATATTATGCTTGTTATATCTAGTCATACTAGATATGAAATACTCGAAATAGATTAATACAATATTATTTTCTTAGATTTTCAAATAATTTGAGAACTTCAAACTATCACCCTAAGTATTTCTAGGTAGTTTTCACTTCATCAGAGAATACTTCGGCATTTGTCACATAACTAGTGACAACTAAAACAATCAAGACAACTGAATATACCAACAAGGCGCTAATATTATATATTTGACATCCGAAAACTTTTTTAGAAACCCAATTTTAAGCAAATCAATTTGACATATATAGAATATCAAAGTAACATATTTCTGATCACATAAAAAATGATCTGAGGCATTGAAACTAAGAAAACACACAATCACCACTTCAAACAAATTAGGTCTAGCAGTTTTCTCAAAAACGTCTAGCTCTGTCTTTTGCTTGAAAAATCATTGAAACAATTTCAATAAATGTTGAGAAAATTACAAAGGCTATAACATGTTCTATGAATTTTTTCAGAATTTATTTCCAAGAAAAACTCAACCAACCTCAGCAACCAAGCCAATTCGGAATCTGTGTTGCGCAACACAGACATTCCAAACAACACACAAGAAATTCTCAAATAAATATTCAATCACCTCAAAAAAAAAATTCATCTTCATAGACATTGATAAACATCTTAGAAAGAGGTTGGTGAAAGAAAATCCCAAAAACAATTTTTCTAAAATTTATTCTCGAATTTGCAAGCATGCCTATTCATTTAATGTTCATAAACACAAAAACTAGAATAGTAGGGAATTAATTAGCATAAACATATCAAATCACATTAATAAATTTTTTTCTTCCACAGACACATTCAGCAACATCTCATGAGCAACTCTAGGCAAGAAAATTTTGAAAACAATATCTCTATACTGATTTTGAATTCAACACAATCAAAATGCACAACTGTCACAACCAATCGATAGCATCACACATGTTATGGGGTCTCCTTTATACAGGACACAAGTGACAATAATATCGCTGTAGATAAATCCCAGTGCGAGCATCATATACGCGGTACGAAAAAAAAAATTGTTTCGAGACTTCCCTAAAGTCTAGGATCTATATGCCTATACAAGAAAATACCATAAAACCTAGCTAAATATTCTCAATTCATATACATGTTCCTAAAATATATATATATAAGAATTCATGGCATTTATATATATCAATCATTCATATAATAACCATATATCATGTGTGTAGTCTCCTTCGTTCTTCGATCTTCTACTTGTCGAGTTGTCGCAAACTACAACGACCAAAACAGACCATCTCCAACGGTATCCACGCAGAGACCGAAAAAATTAACCGAATCAAACTCTTTGGTCTAGAAATAGTTAGAATAAATATAAGAATGCTAGATGTGAAGGAGATGAAAAAGATAAGAAAGATAATAAGAGAATCGTGAAGATCACTTTTTAAAACTTGTAAAACAATTTTACACAATCATCCTCCTTTATTTGCTTTCATTATTTTGTCTTTTATCATTTAAAGACAATAAATGTTATAAGACAAAAATACAACACTTTTAAAATACCTTATCCCCATCTTACACGTTATATACATCTTATATATATAAATGCTGAGGTTGTCTAGTCACACCGGAGTCGGTCTTACCGAATTTCGGGTGTGTAAAAACACCTGAGACTTATTTCAGCAATATCAATGTCACGATCTCATCGGGACATATCCCAATCTTATTGAGATTCACTTGGTTCTATTGCTTTTCATATAATGGATATCTATCTAAAACTATTTTATGAATCCTCAAAGTCACTCTTATGCGTGTGACCCATTAGGTTCCCGGTTATGTTGGTCATTTAGATTAACACTTAATCCAAGCAAGTCATGAGTGGCGTCTAATAATACATTATGACCCCCAATTGACCGAAAAGTAAGTGGTTTGACGAACGAACCCATGCTCGTCATGAACCATCTTGTAGACAATTGTTGTGCAATTCATCCTTTCATTACGTTATACCTTACTTGGTTATGAATATGGGCAAAGTGTTAACTCTCACTAGACTGATTTCGTCAAATCTATTCGAAGTGATATCAGTTCTCGTCCTAGGATTCGTTACTTTATACGTCAATGAAGACATTCTGCATGACATATATACTCCGGCTAGAAATTTCTAAGTAATAATCCCGATAAGAGGCCGTGGGTATTATCTTCTGCTATCACAGAAGTGGTGAATCTTCTATTAGCTCCTTAATTACCTTCGAATACCTCAAGTTGTAATCTATCGCTACCCTATAAGCGACCTCTGCAAGGTAACAAAGAATGGAGTCAAAGCACAGAATCAGTATTCAAGATATCTTTAAGTACCTCAAGTATAAGGATACTTGCACCATTGCTATGATAAGATTATCATTGACATTAGAATAGAACATCAATGTGATGATCTCATGGTAGGTCATCTAATGTACTTAATACCTTTAGTAAGCATCTACATCTTAACTCTAAATATCTCATATTTACAGTTTCTGAGATCCACTACTTGATCAAATCAAGAAATTTGACATGTGCTTGTCTATCCGAATTAACGATGTCCAATCTCATTAATCCTATGACTAGGGATAATTTAGAAGTGTTGCATTTTTGTCTTAGTGCATTTATTGTTTAAATGATAAAAGACAAAATAATGAAAGCAAATAAAGAATGATGATAGTGTAAAATTGTTTTACAAGTTTTAAAAAGTCATCTTCACGATTCTCTTATCATCTTTCTTATCTTCTTCATCTTCTTCCTCTCCTTCACGTTTTTACTATCCTTAGAATAAAGAAGAGAGCTAGCACTTTTGTATTTATTCTAGCCATTTTCAGATTAAAGAATTTGATTCGGTTAGTTTTCCCAATCTCTGAGTAGATACTATTAGAGACGGTTTATTTTGGTCGTTTTAGTTTGCAACAACCCAACGAGTAGAAGATCAAAGAATGAAGGAGACTACACACAAAGTACATGGTTATTATATGAATGATTGATTTATGTAAATGTCATAAATTCCTATATATATATATATGTGTGTGTGTGTGTGTGTGTTATGAACATGTATGTGAATTAGAAATATTCAACTAGATTTTATGGTATTTTCTTATATAGGCACATAGATCCTCGACTTTGGAAAAGTCTTGAAACAATTTTTTTTTTCCGCATCATGTGTATATGATGCTCGCACCGAGATTTTCCTACATATGTGATTATGCCAATCGTAATCGTACAAATAAAGCAAAAGCTAAACAATTGCAAATAGAGAGCGATAGCTTGACATAGATAACAAAGATATTATGCATTCATTCAGACAAAACTTGAACACTTCTGAAGCATCTCACTCCCTGTCTCACGTATAAGAAGAAGAAGAAGAAGAAGAAGAAGAAGAAAATAACTAGTAGGTAAGGAATTGGAAATCATAGATATAAAGCAGTAAACTTGAATTTCAGTTTGAAGCTATTAGTCGCATTCAATCAAAAGTCTTTAACCATTTAAAGTCAAAGAACATTATAAGGAAGAAGCTACTAGTCGAGACGTTAGTTCGGAGCAGAGGGTTGAGGATGATAGATAGGGATCAAGTCAACCTGCATTCTCCGTGATTCAGCTCCACATTGTTTTCCTAAAAGAACAGAAGCGTAGAAGGATCTACAAACAAATCTTTCTATTGTGCCTTGTAAATAGCGAACGGGCTTATAGTAGACACAAAAAAGGAAACAGAGATTCCCTTTGGTTCAACAAAACTGAGTTGCAGAAGTCTTCAAATTGAAGCGCAAAACATACAGGGGAAAAAGAAAAACAAGGAAAGGAGAGGACTTTGATACGTATTGGAACCAAAAAACATAAGCATACCTGAAATGAAGTAAGGACGATCAGTATCTTTGACATAGATCGAGGAACTGGGATTCTTGTGCTGCGGAAATGGAAAACACAGGTTACTCCTTCTCTGTGTGTGTATTTGAGAGAGAGAGAGAGAGAGGAGGAGGTCAGCAATGGCAGTAATTGGCGACTGCGAAGCGCCCAGCCGCAACAGAAAACCATAAATTTTGAGAGATGACAAATTAACCCAACCCCAAGTCCAGGTTAAGAGAACTCAAAATTAAGGTCTTGAATTAAATTTAAATCTAATTATATTTGATTAAATTAAAGTTGAAATATGAATAAAATTATTTTCCAGGAAAAAAAAAAGCTTGTAAATTTTTATTTAAAAATTAGAAATTAGAATAATTTAGCCCGCTGAGAATTTTCATTTAATTTTAAATCTCATGAGAAAAATACAAATTATATATCGTTCAGTTCAGGTCGTGTCCCCTGAGGAAGGGATACTACATTTTTCCTTCCACTCTCTGCTTATTTACCAAAGTACAATCGTGTGTGATTCTGTTCCGACTGCAAAACAAATGAAGAACAAGCCATACACAGATACTGACGATTTAAGTGAAAATGGAATTGCCAAATACAACAACCAGTGATAAATTTTATGATCAAATTTAAGCTAGATCCAAAATTCAGTCACGTTTGAGATTTCCAACTCAAATTTAATCAATTCAGAATCTAATTAAACATGTTTTTAATTTTAAAAATAAAAAAAATTAGTCCAACAAACCTTGCTAACCCTGACAACAACCACAGAAAACTACGATAAGAAAGAACCCATATTCATAAGCTAATCATCTCATCCTATAACTCAACACAATCATCGGCTTCTCTCTAACTACACAAATCTTTAGGACCACTTTTCACTGCCTGATTGATACTCTTTCAGCAAGTAACAGCATCAAGCTGGAACGCAACCTGTAGTCCATGTTACTGAAAACCTAAAGAAAAATTGGAAAGGAAACTACTTTCCAGACCTAACCAACTAGTAACATAAACTCTAAGTCAACACAAATCAGTCAGCCCCTAGTTATAAGCAGTTTTACTTCCATGGCAAGCCAGACATGCCATGCGGAAAACTGTTCAAGCAGGTTCCAGTTCCAGTACTCTGGTTAAGAGGGCTTCCAGGACCACCCGAGGATTCACTGAGTGTCCCACGCGATGGTGGGCTGCTTGCTCCTGTCGATACACCAACTGCAGGAACTCCTGTTATTGCGGGTAAAGGCTCTATTTGGTTTGCAGACTTTGATTCCTTTCGACCATCTGCAATGAAACTCCCAACCACCACCTGCAATGGAAAGACAGTTGAAGACCATTAGCTTTGATAACCAGAAATCATTTTGCAGAAAGATGAAAGTTGATTATGCAAGAATCTAGGCACTATTAGGAACCATGCCATTGCTAGTTGAAAATTTTGATACTTAAAGAGCTAGGAATACAATATCAGTAACCTTGAGGGAGAGCAAGAATTAGAGATTCAGGCTCTTTCAATATTCTCAAAGGTCAAAGTTGGGATTAGAAGGCTCATGGCGGGCCTTCACTCAATGGGAGATTGGATGGAGCGGGGGATTTGATTACATTTTTGATTGGCTATCTTGTGTTCCTTATAAGTTGTTTAACAGTTGGCATGCTGAATCGAATGCATAATGGGTCAGTTTAGGTCAATCCTAATCCCGTATGATTATCAATTATTTCTATAAATTTTTTCTATATTAATTAATAGAATATTAAACCCTGATAAGAAAATCTCAAATCATGATTTGCAAGAAATTTCAGGTCAACAATTCCATGAGCTTGGGCTAAACAATTGAACATATCTATGCACAAGATAGCCTTTTCATAAGGAAAAAGAACAGCACTTACTACACCTACAAGCAACGCAATAATATCCTAATATGAGTTGATGAGATATTCTGACAAACTCCAATTGAAATATACAAGTGTCAATTCTTAAATCTCACTCCTTACACCTACCAGGATTGCAACCTTGTCTATGAGAAGGTATTCCTACCTCCCTACCATCAAGCTAAATCCTTGATGATTATAGAGCATATAAGCATGAAAGACAAGAAGTTAATATGCCACACTAAGATCTCGTGCAATGAGGGTACACATTTTTATGCGTTTTGGAGTTGATATCCAGATATTCTAGATTCTAAATGTGGTATGGAATTTGAATGACTATGTTACAACAGTCAAAATCTCAGGATAGTAATTGAATACACGTTATCATACCTCATGGTTGTAAGATTATCACTTGAAAGGACAGATCTTGAGGTTAAATTTCAAACCAATTAAAGTCAAAAGTTCTTGAGTTAAATTCAAAATCAAAATAATGACAAGTTAGAAGCTTTCATGTTAAGTCTCAACTATGATCAATGTCTCGAAATTTTTGCTTGAGTAGAAAGTTCAACTGCAAGTTGCACCCAATGGCTCACAGGAAATAGTTGTGAAATGATGTCCAAGCAGCAGTATATAACCAAAAGAAACATAGATGAGTAAATTTGGAGATGGCCCTTAGTTTGGCATATAAATCTGGACATTAACCTGGACTGGAGATGCAGCTGTAAGAAGGCCAGCCACGCAGCCACCAAGCACACGGCCATCTGGGCCAGACAATGACACGCTTAAGCCCCCCGTTCTGGTCCTTTGATCTCCATTTTCTGACAGCATAAACGAGCCAGAAAGTGACAGGATTTCAAATCTCCCCTGTTTCAGGAAAAGTGGTGCAGACGTCAATAAGTTGCACCCAATCCATAATTGAAAGTTAGCACACAGATATCTCAACATCCAAAAACAATTACATGCAAAGGAGCATTGTTTTCCTTCTAAGACTGATATTTCTCAAAGTCCAAGATTCCAATACAACTTGTTTGCTTTCTTTTTCAACTTTTAAGCAATCTCCAGTCAGAAACCTATTTTATAATCACGTCTTCTTTAACCTTTCAAAATGATATTAAGTTACCGCAATCTAGAAATTTGGAATCGGATTAAATTGTTTTTTAGCTTTTAAAGTGGACAATAGGACAATTCATAAACATCTAACATGAATGGCTGCTACCAGAAAGAGCACTTCTCACAAAATTTCCACATAACCACAATGAATCCCATGACAATACGGATCATAGTCCTAGACATAAGCTTCCCAGAAGCCAGAACCATGGCCACTGAATAGAAAAAATGAAGAAACATTAATTTTAGGAACACAACTTGCCATCTTAAACACAAGGCTTTTATGTTCAAAACTTTTTTTTTGAAAAATGAACAATTTGTTTTATTAAATCAACAACTACCACATGCATCAGCAAACTATGTCTTAAGTTATGGCAAATAGCGGTTGCAACTACAATATTACAGTGGTTATCAGATTCATTACAATATTTTGCAGTTGTTGCAACTATAGCCACAATTGTGTCCATACTAACTGCAATTATCGCAATAAATATCTGCAGTGTTAACCATACTCCACTACTTAGAAACTTGTTGGAAGATATCAATTATCCTCCATCGTATCAATTTCACATTTCCACTAATTCTTTATTGCAGTCAAATTAGCACAAACCAAAAGCATCTTCATTTGATTATAGTTGCATCAATACAAAACAAATGAAAAGTGACAGACCTCATATGTTACTGTTCCACCAGAAGTTGCGGGTTGGCGAAGAGTTACATTTGATATGGCACCATTTGCTGACAGAATACAAACAGCCCTAGGTCCATGCTGAGAAAATGACATTATTTTTGCTGAGACATCCTGAAAGTATCAAATAAAAGAAAATGTCAGCTTCCAATTATGTCTTTATTTATGAGATCAACTGTTTCTTTTATTTATAAGTTGGAGAAAGGAAAAAGGTTCAAACCCTTAACGTCATTAACAGCAGCACAGTCATCCAACCATTGGACTATGGGCTCAATGATAATTATCAGATCAAAAATAAACATATACTAGTACAAAAAAGAGAATACTAAATTGTAACACTAGTTAGGTAAGTTGGCATGAAAATCAAAACACCATCCATTAGATGACTATATTCCTTAAATTCTAACAGAATCTAATAATTAAACAGTGAAGAAGAAACCTAAAGTGGAACTTGCCAAATTCAAACCTCCAACTTGAGAGAATTAAATAAACAAAAATGATGTATATCATTGCATTCAATTTTCATTTCAAACATTTGCTTAAATACATTAATACCCAATATATGTAAAACTACAACAAAATTAGAATCCTTTGAAATTCAATTTTTTTTTACTCAGGTGTTTGCAATACTATTCTCAGATGTTCCTCATGTTCTTCTTCATTCTTCGAATACACCAAAATGTCATCGATAAA
>JANKYE010000002.1:76292-90341 GCA_032467995.1 Erythroxylum dillonii | reverse complement strand
TATCTAGTAAGGAAGCAATTCACAAGGCACATATTGCAATTGCTAGATGGATTTTTGATGCTTGTATTCCTTTCAATCCAATTCAGTCTCCTTACTTCCAAGAAGCTTTGGATGCAATTGCTATTATTGGGCCTGGGATTAAAGGTCCATCATATTATGATTTGAGGGTTAATTTGTTAGGAGATTGTAAGAGGGAATGTCAGCTACTTGTCGATAAAAATCGAAAAAATTGGGCTAAAACAGGTTGTACAATCATGGCAGAAGGGTGGAGTGATCAAAGACAAAGAACTTTGATAAACTTTATAGTTTATTGTCCAGCATTTATAATATTATGAATTTGGATTATTATTATACAAGTTAAGCTTTTTAACTTTATTTATTTTTTTACAAATATTACATCTATGAAATCTGTTGATGCTTTAGATATGGTGAAAGATGCGAGATCATTATTTAATTTATTTTCTGAAGTTATTGAGTGGGTTGAAGTAGATAATGTTGTTCACATATTGACAGATAATGCAGCAAATTATGTAGCAGTTGGAAAATTGGTATATAAACGCTACGAGCATATTTTTTAGTCACCTTGTGCTGCATATTGCTTGAATCTCCATCTAAAGGATATTGGAAACATGCCTCACAATGTAGAACTTGTTTCAAAGGCTTCAAAGGTAACTTCTTTTACGTATGATCATATAATCTTCTTATCTTGGTTAAGAAAAAGGGAAGGCTGGAGAGAGATTGTGCGTCAAGGAGTAACTCAGTTTGCCACTACTTTCATTACTTTGAAAAGTGTTTATGATCATAAGGATGACTTGCAAGCTTTGGTTATTGATAAGCACTTTACTAGTCATAGATTGGCAAAGACTACAGTAGGAAAATCTGTTAGTTCTATTTTGTTAGATAGCAAGTTTTGGAATGATTGCTTGATCATGGTGAATGCTTTGGCTCCTATCATTCGATTGTTGAGAATTGTAGATGTTGATGAAAAACCTTCTTCGGGTTATGTTTATGAGGGCATGATTAGGATAAAAATGCAATGAAGGAGATCTTTAAACAAAAGTCACAATTATATAAGCTTTACACCGATATCATCAAGGCTCGATGAGATAAGCACTTAAAGCTTAATCTTCATGCTGTAACGTATTTTTTGAATCCTACTTTCTTTTATGCTGAAGGCTATCATGAGAAGAATAGAATTGTATCTGCTCTTCTTGATATGCTTCATATAAAAAGTTTTTGTGCTAACTTGTCGAAAGGCATTCAAGAGATTTAAGTTTATCGTGATCGCCAAGGTACTTTCAATTGAGAAAGCGCTCTTAAGGTGTTAAAGTTAAACACCTTACAACCTAGTAAGTATTATATTACCACTAATATAATACTTTTTAATTTTTAATTATATTCTTTAGTACTTTTAATGTTTATTATCTATGAGTATTTTGTTGTTTGATAATTACAAATTTATGGTAGATGAATGGTGGCAATTGTACGAGGGTAGTGCTCCAACATTGCAAAAGTTGACTATTCGTATCTTTAGCCAAACATCTTCCTCTTCTGGTTACGAGAGAAATTGGAGTTTTTTTGAACGCATTCACACAAAGAAGAGAAATAAATTGGAGCATCAAAGGCTATGTGATCGTGTTTATGTCACTTACAACTTACGTTTGAATAATCGGTATTGTTGTTTTCCACTTTTAGTTAAACATTATTAACTTATTATTATTATTTGAGATTTCCAACATAGTTATATTTGAACTTACCATTAATATTTTGTTTTAGGTTGCCAAACAAAAAGATGAAATATGATCCTATTGATTATGAATCTATAGACAAACTTGATTTTGGATCATTGAACACAATGGATCCCCAGAGCTTGGCGAGGAAGATCTTGAAAATGCTATTTATCAGGAAAATGCAATTCCAATAATTGATAAAGCAACACAACAATATGAATGTTATTAATTAATTTACTTTGTAATATGATATTAAAGATTAGATATATTATTTCCAAGTGTAATTTTGTCTAATATTGTTTATTATGAAATTAGGTGATGAAGAAATTGTCGAACAATCAAATTTGGAATCTGTTGAAGATGTTCATATTGGCAATGATGAAGGAACATTTGATTTTGACTTGAATGAATACTATAATTACTGATTTTTTTCTCTTTTTGATAAAATATGACTAGTGAGCTTTATTATCTTATTTTGTGTTGTGTTTGTGAACTTAAAAAAACTTGTATATTTTGAAATTTGAAGGTTTAAGTTATATAAATAATTAAATAGTATGTTTAAAAATTATCTTGTATATATATAATAAAATTTATATATTTATTAGTCACCGGTTCGATCACGGTTCAATTCCGGTTAAATCATTGACTCTTGAATCAGTTGCTTCTCCGGTTCAGTCACCATTCTAGTTCTTAAAACATTGGGTTTAACTTTAAAAGGTGATACTAATGTAAAGTACAATATAACATAAAAAATATCTTGTTATTAAAAATAAATAAAAAAACTTAGAATTTTACAAAGCACAATACGCAAAAGTAGAAATTGGAAAGTAACAGATGCAAAAGTTGAAAGTGTGCCTAGCCAATCATTTGTTTATTGAAAGAAAATGGGATTCCTAGTCATCGCCATTCCAACTTTGCTTTTTTTTCTCCCTAATCACATGCCTTAAGTAGAACTAGAAACACCAAAACAGACACAACGCAAAAGTTGATATCTAGAACTAGAAATATACCCAAGACTTCCACCCAAAAAAGAATGAAAAGCTACAAAAGTCCGAAAGAATGGACCTGCAAATTCCTAAGAAAAGCATAGGAAAAATGAAACATAAACTTATTAAGAGAGATAGAGAGAGAGAGAGACGTGAGAGAGAGGGATGAAAATGACCTGCTAAGAGTTTTAGCCGATGAAGAGTGAAGTGAACAGTGGCAGAGGGCGACGTTCTATCTTCTTAATTCCCAGAGTTTTAAATCTTTTGGTTTTTAGATGAAAACTCTTTTTTAAATGAACCAGCTGGTTCATTCTTTCACCAGTTCAACAGTTTTTACCGGTCCGACCGTAAAATAAACGGGTCAATCACTCACAAAAAATAAGAGCTAAATTGAACTGTTTCATGCTCCGTTTCACTAGTTCTCTGGTCCGACCGGTTGGTTCGGTCCGATTTTTAAAACACTGTTAAAAACAAATAAAAGACTTAAATTTTGGTTAAATATTTTATCTAAAAAGAAGGTGACTGAGATTCCAGTATTCGAAACAATAGTCATATTTATAAATTTTTTAGAGTTTGTGAGACTTTTTTAATTAAATAATTATTTTATTTAAAGGATGAGTATTTTATTTAAAAAGATTGAGT
This sequence comes from Erythroxylum dillonii, assembly GCA_032467995.1. NCBI lineage: Eukaryota > Viridiplantae > Streptophyta > Magnoliopsida > Malpighiales > Erythroxylaceae > Erythroxylum > Erythroxylum dillonii. The sequence continues at coordinate 86,983 of JANKYE010000002.1, read as the reverse complement.
ATGTGAGACTTTTTTAATTAAATAATTATTTTTTATTTAAAGGATGAGTATTTTATCTAAAAAGATTGAGTATGTGAAACTTTTTTTAATTACATAATTTTTTTAATTTAAAGGTTAAGTATTTTACCAATCTTTGTTCAAAACAATAGTCATATCCATAAATTTTTTGGAGTTTGTGAGACTTTTTTAAATTAAATAATTGTTTTTATTTACAAAGTTTGTGAGACTTTTTTAAAACTAAATAATTATTTTTTGTTAAAGGTTGAGTATTTTATCTAAGTATCTTGACACTTTTTTTAATTACATAATTATTTTTATTTAAAGGTTGAGTATTTTATCAATCTTTATTCCAAACAATAGTCATATCCATAAATATGTTAGAGTTTGTGAGACTTTTTTAAATTAAATAATTACTTTTATTTACAAAGTTTGTGAGATTTTTAAAATTAAATAGTTATTTTTATATTTAACAAATTTATGGATACGACTGTTCTCATACGAAAATGACGATTGTTTTGAATATGGAATCTCCGTAGCTGCAAGAGAGGATGGAGACAACATAGTGAGACTCACTGAGTCGCCGTTACTTATCTAGGCAACTATATTTTTTATAATCTGGTTTGAGCTGAGACCCTCATCGGTCAGGTATTGTCTCCTTTAATCATCAGGTCCTTTAGTGAACCCTATCTCCTCTTGGGGGGCTTGCGGGAGTCGAACCTGTGACTTCAGGGATTTGCTGTGGCCTCAGGTTCGACTTCCGCAAGCCCCCAAGAGAGGATAGGGTTCACTAAAGAACCTGGTGACCAAATGAGACAATATCTAACCGGTGAGGGTCCCAGCCCGAGCCATAATCATAATCGTTTCTTGCTCTCTGGTCTCCTATTGCCTTCGATTTCTGGTTGGAACTTAGCCCAGAGGAGTAGTAAAAGAGAAGACCTTGTGCCAATTTGAGAGAAACATAGGACTATACAAGGACACTTTGAGTTACTTGAATCCTGACTTTTCTTCCAAGTTAAGGAAATCCTACATTTTTTATTTCTGTGAACCTTCCAACTGCGAGAGGTCCAAAAGTTTGGATAGCTGGGTTGTACACGATTCGAGTCTTTTAAATGTGTTACAGTCGACTTTTTAGCACTCTTCACATAGCATTTGGGTCTTTTTCTTTATTTATAGTATCTTTTCAAAAGCTAATATTCTTTCAGGGTAAAGATATGAAGTTCTTTTATAATTTAAGAAATTTAAGTAGTTTTCAATTTTTTCAAAAAATTATTTCTTTTAAAGTTTGGTTAAAGAATAAGATAACACAGAATAATCAAATATTGTTTATATGTCAATAGACTTAGTTATTAGATTCAAACTGAATTAATTAAATTTGATTCAAATAAATAATTTATTATAATTATCTTAAACTATTAATTTTATTCAAATTTTATTAGTTTGAGTCAGTTTTAATCATCGAATTAGATTACCCATGTCAATGACATTTGATTAATTCACTATAATGTTTTTACTATGTGTATTTTGTCATTATTTTTTAATAAAATATTAAGAGAAATTTTTAATTAAAAAATAAAAATAGTTTTTCTATAATTTCAAAAATTAAGGTTTCTTGAGCTAGGAGAGATATTTGTATCTGTTACCCATTTTTTGGTCCAATCATAAGATATTCATATCTATAAACCTATCAAGATATATATTTCCCTTTTAATCCATCTTTCTTGTTTATTTTTGAAGGCTAACAAGCTGCTTATTAAAAACTTTGGGTGATATAAACCTAGTCCTAATTGATCTTACACCATTAATAATTTGAATAAATTGTCAATAATCTTACCAATTTATCAACTGATTCCTTTTAATTTTAATTAAAGACAAATATATTATTATTAAACAAGCTACATGCTCAGTCATCAAGGCTTACGATTGAATTTTTTTTAAATCAATCTTTTTTTCTGCCATTAAACTTAAATTTGATAGATTTCTAATAAACTCTAATTTGTTGCATTGTAAAGTACTCTGATATTTATATGCTTATTTTGCTAATCAGAAAAACGATATTATACGTCATAAGTCGACTACCATGCTTAGCTTTCTGCAATGATAACTCTCGTCGGCAACCAGAAACAATAATCCATGTGGAAACAGCAGACACAGAACAATTATGGCAAATGTAATTGCCATCCAAATTATGAGAAGTGCAAGCCAACTTACCAGCAAAATTGACAAAAGTGCAAATTTGGGAGGAGCCTACTCCAGATTCTGGAGTGGTTGCAACTGCATTGGCAATCCCTTTACTGGCCAGCTGAGATTTGTTGATGATAGCCAAGAGCTGATTATATTGTTCAGTGGTTGAACCATGAAGTTGGGGCCTGTTGGGCCTAGTCTTGTCTGACATATTATCAGAATTGTTTGATTGTGAACCTCCTGTTCTCCAAAAGCATGTGCAGCAAATTTTCTTGCCATGGTGAATTTGATGTCCTTCGGAAAATCAATGAGCCTGTAACACGTGCTGACTGGATGCCGTTGTTTCTTGCAATGACTGCATCTGCATATGACATAACACTTGCTGACTGGATGCCGTTGTTTCTTGCAATGACTGCATCTGCATATGATAGACTTCTTGCCATCATTGTTCCCTTCAAAACTGCCTTGAAATTGCCCCGAGGATGCATTAATAGAAAGAAACTATGCAACAACAAGGACTTCTCTTTGTTTTTCCTTTTGAATGAGCAAGGCATAAGCTTTTCACCATTGTTGTAATTATGAGAATAATTCCTCTTACAGTGTTGTAATCACTGTCTAGCCCTATAAGGAACTGAATCAATCTTTGATCCTGTTTAAATTTAGCCAGGGCTTGAGAGGCTCCACATTTGCAACCACACGTGCAAGTAGGCAGTACAGAAAGAGCATCCAATTCATCCCAATATTTCTTCATCTTGGTGCAGTAACTGGCGATATCACTTGTGATATGGAGCAAATATCCTTCTGAAGCGGATAAAGAAAAAGCTGATGTCTCCCAGTATAAAATGCAGCAAGTAAAAGGAAAAAATAGTTTCTTTTTTTTTTCCTGCATGTATGCTGTTGTGCTATTCGGGGGTCACCACTACCTATGTTCAACTTAGAGGAAGTTTCAAATTTACATTTTTCTAAAATGGTTTTCGTATCATCTTCTCAGTTTTGGTAAGTGGTGTGATTAGAATAGCCAGATAGGAACAGTAAACAGTGAACAGAGCATCACTGAAAATATGATCAAAAATGCTTTTCTGGAGGGTCACAAAAGCAATTCTAGCACCTGCCACGAGGTAGTTATGTTATAGTAATTATATGATTGCCCCAAGCATAGCTCTCCATGTCTGGAAGAATTGAGGAATAAAGATGACAGACAAACCAGTCTGTACAGGCAAAAACTATACAAGATATCTTTTCTGCAGATCCCAATGCATTTTTTTGCGTTTCTAAAGTTGTTCCAAAAATCTAACTGAATGCCAGACACTGACAATCATACTCAGATATTTTCCTGCTTTTTCTTTCATTAACAACCATCAATTAACCCTTGTTATCATGTGCCTGACATAAATAGAAAAAGTTATACTCTTAGGGCAATAGATATTTTGTCTCGGTAAATAAGTTCTTACTATTAAATTTTATCTACATATTTATACAAAATTTATATAAATGTGTAGATAAAATCCTACAAAACAGGTGAAAATAGACCATTCAGAATAGATGATTTGTTCCCAGTCTAAAGTGGGCTAAGTTGAGAAAATAGGGATTCTATTAAATGTCCTACTTAATTACTTCAATGATTGTTAGCTAATGTAGAAAACTAAACAAATGTTGCTTTTACATGAGCCTTTTCAATAAAGTTCGTACAAAGATTCCAAAACATTAGAGGTCGATTGGATTATATAGGGTAATGATAATACGAATGAGAATAAATATATTAAAAATAAAAATAGATATAATCAATATAACTATAATAGTTGGTTAAGATGAATGAATAATTATGATAGTGATTGGTTTGTTAAAAATCTTGATAAATAAAATTTTGACAGTGATTGGTTTGTTGATTAAATTTTTTATTATTTATCAAGATTTTAATATATTCTAATTAAATAAATTTAATATTATTATATTTTAATTAATTACATTGTTTTACTAAAAAGGGAAAATTAAAAATTTGTTAAATTTTTATTTTACATCAAAATTTAATATATTGTAATTAATTATATTTAATTTTAATATATTCTAATTAATGATATTTAATTAATTATATTGTTTTGCTCAAAAATACAAATTAATTGAAATTTTATTTTACATCAAATTTTAATATCTAATTAATTTTAATATATTATAATTAATTATATTGTTTTGCTAAAAAGGGGGAAAACAAAAATTTTTAAATTTTGGTATCAAAATTTAACATATTCTAATTAATCATATCGTTTTACTAAAAAAGAATGAATGACTTTTATTCCTCGCATTTTTGGGGGATATGAAGTAATCCCTAAAACTCATATATGAAAATATTGTTCATGCAATAATAACATATAACCAACCAACGTTTTTCATTCTCATACCTATTAATGCCTTTCAAACCTATGAACCAAGCACCTCCTTATTCTTGCTTTTGATCCAACTCATTTAATACTAACTAACTAATTCTAATATGAGCAATTACTGCATTGTGATTTATTACTAAAATCTGCTAATGTCCCACTAGCAATTACAATGGTATATGCAGCCAACTGGGAATTCCAACAGGCTAGCTTGTGGAAAGATTTACATGAAATTGGTTCACACATCTCGATTCCCTAGATGATTGTTGGAGACTTCAATGGCTTGCTATCATCAATTGAATCTTTAGGAGTAAGGGGACTAACGCATGCAGATATCATAGAACTAACAACACTAACATCTTTACTTGGACTTGTTGATCTTAAATTTTAGGGCTCGTTATACACATGAAGTAATCATTAGCAGGGAAAACGGTTGGTACAGAAAAAGCTAGATAGGTGCCTAGTAAACAATTGGTGGCTTGCGCAAATGACAGACAACTATGCTATGTTTGAGGAGCCATTATTCTCAGATCACACACTTGTCAATGTTTACATTAAAAGCAGACCTAGCAAAAGATTCACACCTTTGAGATTCTTTAATTCACTACTAAATCATGCTCTACTTGATGCAATAGTTAGGGCAATAGTTCAAAGACAAGTTTGAGGGTCTAATGCTTTTTAGTGTATTCAAATGCTAAAAAATATCAAGGCTGAATGTCTAAAACTACTGAAGCAATGTTCTGATCCTTTGAAACTCAATAAACAATAGGCCATGGCGAATCTTATCTTAACTCAGAAGATGCTTGCTACTAATCCCACCGATCTTGCACTTATAGACAAGGAGAAGACATAATTGAGCAATTATATGCAAGTAATTGAATACTTCAGTAATCAGTTAAGGCAAAAGTCCATAATTCTATGGCTTTAACAAAGAGATAGGAATACCAAATGCTTCTTCAATGTGATTCAAGGTAGGGGGAACGGAAACAAGATAATAGCTCTCAAAGATGAGCATAGCAAAATGATACATGAACAATATGCATTGAAAGAGGTAGCTACTAGACATTTCATAAAGATAAATAAAGTATCTTCACCTTCCTCTTGTCTTATCACTAGCATGGTTGGTTCTATAAACTCTAGTTAACATTCTGCCTTAGTCAAAAAGGTCACAAATGAGGAGATCAAAGCAGTATTGTTTTCCTTCTACCCTGATAAGTCACTAGGCCCTAATGGCTTCAATGCCATATTTTTTCAAGCAAAATGGAATCTCTTACAAGCTCTAGTTGTTAAAGCAGTGCAGGAGTTCTTCAAGAGTGGCAGGTTACTCGTAGAAATGAATAAGATGTACCTAGTCTTAGTTCCTAAAATCCCAAACCTCAAAAGGTTGAATGATTATTAACCAATATCTTATTGCAATGTGGTGTATAAAATCATCTATAAAATCTTTTTTTTGGTAAATCAGAAGAATTTTATACAAATTAGAAATGTTGTGTACTCCACTGGAGACTACTTGAGTAGTAATCTCTTACCTACCAAAAGGAAACATAAGGTAGATACGTGAGGAAGCTATAACTTTTCCTTACAATAAAACACAAACAACTGAGAACAACTACAACCTTCCTACCAAAAAAACCCTTTTAGATTTAGCTTATCTAACCAGTAACTCAAGTTTACTAACAAACAATTTACAACACTATTAATCAACCATCAATAATTACAATCCAAATCAACCTACAGTACAACTTAAGATGGAGAGTAAAATGATGTTTCCACTCATATACTTCAATTGATATACCATTAATAAGTCTGTTGGATTCCAACCGTAGGAGATGGTTCTCCAACTGTTAAAGTTTTTGAACTTCTTCTTAGAAATCATCTTATCTATTTCTGGAAAGGCCATAGCCTGCCAACTCCATGTTTTGCTGATTGGAAACAAGAATGTTTCCTGGAACTGTCTTCTCATCTACTTTAGAACGGAAGAAATGTTGGACCTCCATCTAGCACACTTGAAAGAACAAACCTGCAGAAAAATTATTAGAGAATAAGTACGTTAACAATTACCTTCGCACGGTGTTTGAGTTGAGATGTTCCATAACTTTGAAGATCACTTTGGAGTATAGGCTCCCCACATCCATGGCTTCATCTTTGAAGGTTCGAGTATTTCTTTCAGTCCAAAGGTTATAGACAGTAACAGAAAGGAGGATGGGGAAAAGGTTAATGTCACGAGTTCTTATATTAGAGGATTGGTTAAACCAAATGAGAATGCATTGAAGGTTTATCTGATTGGGAATGTATATTTGGAATTGGTTGAGGCATTGTTCCCACACAATTTTAGAGAAAGAGCATTCAAAAAATAAGTGATCACTAGTCTCATTATCCGAGGTACATAAGGAACAGTGATTAGGAGTATGAAAATAGAGAAGTTTATCCCGTGTTTGCAACTTTTTAAGGAAAGCCAATTATAGTATGAAAGAACATCTAAGGTTGATGCTTTTAAACCAAACCAGTTTATGCTAAGGAACATTCTGTATTGAAGGTCTCAAGAAATTATAGGTAGAACCATTAGTATACTTTTTTGAAGGACTAGCTAACCATTCCAAACAATCAGGCTTATAGCAATTTGGTTGATACAGTAGGGGCTCTAGGTTACGTATGATCTCTACAGTTATCTTTTGCCAGCTCCACTTATTATTACTGATAACTTCAGAGACTCTTGCTGTCATTGGTAATTCCGACCCATTGATCACTTTTGGAGAAGAGAAGTTCTTCAGGATTCCTCTAGGATACTAATGATCCTGCCATAAAAGAGTAGAATTTTCATTTCCTATCCTAAATCTGAATTGGTTCCCAATTTTATCCCTCATAAATAAGATTTTTCTCCAACTCCATGAACTGTTATTAGTAGGTTGGGCACTCCAAAAAATTTTCCTTTTCAAAATAATAGTATGCACCCACTTAACCCACAATGCTTCATTGTCATAAAACAGATACCAGATCCTTTTCCCTAATAAGACATTTTTCAAAGTAGACAAATGTTTAATCCCTAAACCTCCCTCCCTTTTTGGTGTAATAATGTCACTCCATTTAACCTTAGCATGAGATTTGGAAGCCACCTTCCTAGCTCACAAAAAAATTCCTAACTTTAGACTCTATATCCTTAAGGATGGAAGAAGGAAGAATGAAATGGGTAGAACAGTACACTTGAAAAGAAGAAAGGACATAAATCACCCATTGAAGTCTACCAGCATAGGAAAGTTTTTTATGAGTCCATTTGTTAATCCTAGCATCAAATTTCTCCAATAAGGGTAAACACTCCCTCCTAGATAACTTATCTGTTAAGAGAGGTACCCCCAAATACCGTATAGGGAGAGTACCTTTCTTAAGCCCAGAAATAACTTCCATTTGATTAGTCAAGTGGTCCATATCAAGAGATAAGAAAAACTGACTCTTGGAAGGATTCATGTCTATGCCAGAAAAACTAGAGAAGGTACATATACAATGAAGCAAAGTTTGTGCTAAACTCAGATCGGGTTGATAAAACATTAGAAGATCATCAGCAAACAAGAGATGGGTGAGTTTAAAGGTTTTGCACCTCCAGTGATATTTGAAGGAAGGGCTACCATTTATGCAAACATTCAAACTCCTAGAGAAGACTTCCATAAAAATAATGAAGAGGAATGGGGATAAGGGATCTCCTTGTCTTAGGCATGACTTACCTCTTAAAAATTTAGAGGGAGATCCATTGATCAAAATAGAATAAGAAGGAGAAGTTATACACTCTTTGATCCATTCTATGAACTTTTGAGGAAAGCCTACAGCTACTAATGCATTTAGGAGGAAATACCATTGTATAGAGTCATAAGCTTTTTGAAGGTGCACTTTAAAAACACATCTCTTGTTGGGGCCCCGCCCTTGCGAGTCACGTGCTGACGTCCTATATGACATCTAAGTGCGCATCCCACAAAGTTGGTGAGCCCTCACCAGGTCGGACCTCAAAAACGAACTCATCTCACTTACTTCCAAACAGATTTTGGGGTGACTCATAAAGGAATTTCAATAAGACTTCTTCACAACATTTGTTCCTCATTGTATTAGGTTTCTAACGACACAAAAAACGCTCAATTTGGTTTAGAAACAAAGGAGTATTGGCCAAAACACTTCCGAGCTAAAATTAAACCAAGACTGAAATTACACCCGAATTTAATCCATAAATTGAAAGTCTTAGGGCCTAAATTGAAAATCAATTCCTTCATATAAGTTATAGCTCCATGTATCTAGTTTTCTTAGAAACAAGAATCAACTCAATTGGAGCTCTACAAATAAAGATATCGCCAAATTACTGAAGTATGTTCAGAAAAATATCCAATTCATACTAGTTTATCCGATCCTCTCACTTTGATCCAATCCATATTTTTCAGATTAATATAAAAAGTGGTAAATTTTTATGGGGAGGTAGAGAAATGTTTTAGAAATCCAAAGCTTCAAAAATCGGGTCAATTGGAGGTCAAACGAAAAAGCTTTGGCTAAACGAGTGGAGAGAGGTTGGAATCAACGAAAAATAAAAAATCAGCCGCGACGCGGCCGTGCGATCACCCAGCACTCGCATTCGCTAGCGGTGTGCGCCAAACGTGCGCTCGCCCTCACGAGAGCTAGCTGGCCGCAAAAACTTTCAATCCGACATCCAAACTTCAAACATTCATAACTTTTGACTTAGAACTTCAAATTTTACAAACTTAATATAAATAGAAAGGTAAAAGAACGCTCTACAACTTCCACGAAGGACTTAAAAACCAATTCAGCCTCTAAAAGAGTCAAAATCCACCTCAAAGTGGTTGTTTGATCAATGTCACCCTAAACAACATCAGAACTTCCAAACCTTATAACTTTTCACTCCCTTGCCTAAAAATTCCATACTTTATATCAGTGGAAAGATAAAAAGACAATATACAACTTTCATTAAGACCCTAAAAACAATTTCTAACTCTATAAGGGTCAAAATTTCATTCAAAGTTTCTGTATCGAAATTTGCTATTTTGGACAACACCTGCACTCAGCTTCAACAACTCACATCTTCCAACTACCACATCCAAAAATAGCACATTATGCATCATTGGAAAGCTATGAAACTCCTCTATAACTCTCAAGAAGGCTACTTGATCCCATTCAATCCACATCAGTCCAGAATTTGCCTCAAAGCACAGCATACACAACACCTACTATATTTCTATTTTTGACAACACCTGCACCCAACTTCAACAACTCACATCTTCCAACTACCACATCCAAAAATAGCACATTATACATCATTGGAAAGCTATGAACTTTCTCTACAATTTTTAAGAAGGCTACTTGGCCCAATTTAGCCTATAACAGTCCGGAATTTTGCCTCAAACCAGAACACACAAAAGCTACCTTTATAGAAAGTTGCAAAAACAATGCAAAGTGACTTTTGGAACAAACATAGGCAAACACAAATGAAAATTAAATATCTTTCAGCAACATCATAATGTGAGTTCTTACAAAGCTTTAGTGGGCATTTTTAGCCCCAATACATTAAAGTCTCAAAAGTTCAAAATACAAAAAAGCTACATGAACAATGATTTTTGCTCCAAAAATGCAACTAAAGCCTTGTTTACAAAAGATAGCTTCAAATTCAAAAACAGACAGGAGTGATGCCTTAACCTCGATTCGGTCACTCATTTTCTTGCTCGTCGCCTGTGAATGGGGAGGAAAGAGAGGGTGTGAGCTCGACGGCTCGCGAGTAACACATTTATAATCAAGAACACAAGCAAATTCCTTGAATCATTTATTTCCAAAGCAAACTTTATATTGATAAAAATCATGCCGTAACAACCATACTCATGCTTTTCCTAAGCCATTGGAACTAAAACCCCTTCAAAAATACCAAAGATTTTGAAACAACTTACCTTAAAACTTCACCTACGTTTTTGCTCCTTGACTCTAATGGAAGATTAAATCTTCCTCTTTCTTTTTCCTTTTCGAAAAACTCTTAAAATCTAACTTGAAAATCAAGAAAAGATGAAACCTAGTTTTTTTCCCCTTCTTTCTTCTTTCTTCCTCTCTTCACCGAAGTCTCTCCTCTCTTCTTTTCTTTGAAATTTCGTTCCTCCCTTC
>JANKYE010000002.1:51472-65843 GCA_032467995.1 Erythroxylum dillonii | reverse complement strand
AAAAACAATATCTTAATATTGTCCGAATCACTCCGAAGTTTCATTAAACCAATGTACCCCGAAAATGTCATGAATGCGTGCCAATTTCGTAATTTGTACTCATGTCTTCTAACCCTAATTTGGGGCGTTACAATATTCCTTACTTAATTTCCCAAAAAAAAAAAAATTGCAGGTTCGTTAAAGTACAATTATGGCGATGAACACTAATACTTGAGAGAAACAAAGGATGGGCTTGATGGGTCATGGGTGCTGGGTTGAATTAGAGAGAAAGATAGAGGGTCCAATTCAAATGGAAACCAGGCCCGCATAGTAAACACACACTCTCCTTGGACTTGGAGGAGTCTCACTTCACTCGAACATTGCCAGTAGACGAGGAGGAAGACGACGACGACGACCTAAACGCAAAATCAAAAGAAAAATTTCTAACTTTTTTTTTTTGTTTTTTCCCGCAATACATTACAAATTTCGCCTCCCTCCATTTCTCTCGCTCTTTCTTTGCAGTCAGCTAAGTATAACTGAACCTTCTTCTAAGAGAGTAAAGGAAAATGCCACGGGAAATCATAACGCTGCAAGTGGGACAATGCGGGAACCAGATCGGCATGGAATTTTGGAAGCAGCTTTGCTTGGAGCACGGTATCAGCAAGGATGGCATTCTGGAGGATTTTGCCACTCAGGTTCACTTCTTTCTTCTCTCCCTCCCTTTCTTAAATCATAAGATTACTATTACTGTTACCCGAAATTGCTCAATTTTGAATAAGTTCTAAGGTTTTCTTCTCAATTACACGTGTCCCTTGTTCTTGTCACTTCCTTGAACCAAATGTTTTATCAAGCATTCTTGTTACTCTCGCTCATCTCTTATGTATTTAATCTGCAGGGAGGGGATAGAAAAGATGTTTTTTTCTATCAAGCTGATGATCAGCATTACATACCTCGAGCCTTGCTTATAGACTTGGAGCCAAGGGTCATCAATGCTATTCAAAACAGTGAATATCGAAATCTCTACAATCACGAGAATATCTTTGTTTCTGATCATGGAGGTGGTGCTGGCAACAATTGGGCTAGTGGATATCATCAGGTTTCTTTCATTATTTCTTCTGTCCCCAAATTTTCTATAATGTTTATTGTTCTGTATGTAAAGTTTTTTTTTTGTTTTTTGGGTATACTCAAAAGAAGCTTATGTAGGTTCTAGCATCAGTTTTTCAATTACTTTTCCTCTGAATCATCTGAAATCATGCGTTATCTTGACCAGGGGAAGGGTGTTGAAGAGGATATTATGGACATGATTGATAGAGAAGCTGATGGGAGTGATAGTCTTGAAGGTTTTGTTCTATGTCATTCCATTGCTGGTGGCACAGGCTCAGGTTGATTTCGTTAAACATTACCTTATCTTCTTTAAGGTTTAATGAATTTTTGGTGCCATAGTTTCATTCATATATGGAAATTTCAATTGAATAGCTCTCTAAGATGCAACTTCTTGTACTCTGTGGAATGTGTGCCTTCTTTTCTTCTTGTTTGCTTACATGCTCGTTAAGTTTGCTCTCATCATGTCATATGAAGGGATGGGCTCATATCTACTGGAGACTCTGAATGATCGGTATAGCAAAAAGCTGGTTCAAACATACAGCGTCTTTCCCAACCAAATGGAAACAAGTGATGTAGTAGTCCAGCCTTACAACTCACTTTTAACACTCAAGAGGCTGACACTAAATGCAGACTGTGTTGTTGTTCTTGATAATACTGCCCTCAATAGAATTGCTGTTGAGCGCCTGCATCTCACAAATCCTACATTTGCACAAACGAACTCCCTGGTTTCCACTGTAATGTCTGCTAGCACAACCACACTCAGGTATCCAGGATATATGAACAATGACTTGGTTGGTCTTCTTGCCTCTTTAATTCCTACTCCAAGATGCCATTTTCTTATGACGGGATATACACCACTGACAGTAGAGCGCCAGGTAAGATTCTAACCATTAATTTGATTCATGACTGCTCTGTAATGCTCTAGCTGCAGGTCTTGAAGATTACCTAGTCTATCATGTAACAAATAGCCTTAATCATACAACTTGTAGAATTTCAAATTTGTGTTGATTTGGGAATATGAGCGGCATTGTTATTATTATAGCATCAGCAGTTGGTATGTATATGATTTGACAGGACTTCCATTGTTGGTTGCCTTGAGATCTTTTTCATGATATGAATTTTCAGCAAAATCTGATGCTAGTTTATCGTTTGGCAGGCTAATGTGATTCGTAAGACGACTGTATTAGATGTCATGAGAAGACTTCTGCAGGTAAGAACTTTGACTTGTGACAATATATTAAAATGAAGTCACTTACTTGGATCTCACTGTCTTGCAGACTAAGAATATTATGGTTTCCTCTTATGCTCGGACGAAAGAAGCTAGCCAGGCAAAGTACATCTCTATATTGAACATCATTCAAGGAGAAGTAGATCCCACTCAGGTAATAATTATTTCCTGTTTTTGAAGTATTCAGGACTCTTTGAATACATAATGCTTAAAGTTTTTGGTAGCTAATGGGTTGGCATTATTTACTATATTTTAATCTTTTGAATTATTCTTCCAAGTAAAACTTATTGCACTGGGTGATTCTCACCAAACAATTGATTCTTAGTCGCGCTTGCTTCTATTAATTTCTCCCTGCTTTGTCTACTTACATTATTTTTCCCTGTGATTGTGATCGTTTGCAAGTGAACAACCTTGTTGGAAGGTGCTTATTTGTTTCTGATAGAGCTAGAAGGCCATTAGTATATAGTAGGCGTAAGAAGAGGTTAGAGAATCCTAACACGTGAGTTAGTTACAAATAAGTGACAGGTGCCACCTAATAATTGGGATAGGATGGGATATAAAAGGAGGGGAATGACATGTAAGGGGGGAGGCGAGAATTCTGCATTAAGAGCATTGTCAGGGAGGTACAACCCCTCATATAGGTTGATCCTTATTTCAGTTGCAATAGCATATTATTACAGAATATCAATACACAATACTGAATCGATGAGATTGTTTTGATCCATCTAATTCATTTATTCTCGAAATACAGTCATACTTGGGTGAGTTCTATCAATTGGTATCAGAGCACGATCTTGGTGCCACTAGATTGAAGTCATTTTGGTAGTGGATGGCAGTGACTAGAAGGATGGAGAAAATAGACTTGATAGAGAGGAGTGTAGTGAACCTAGCTGAAATGTTGGAGAGAAATGATGAGAAAACTTCGCCGGCTGGAAGAAGCATTGTTGGAAATGATGCATCACATCAAAGGAAAAGGAGCAGAGACATCCAAAGGAAAATCGGTAGTGGAGACTGCTGAGGAAACTGAAGGAAATGGAGTGGGTGAGTTGGCAGAAACAAGGTAGGGAAGTAATACTAAAACTGAGGGGGTTAGGAGGTTTGAAGTGAGAGAAGAAGGGAGAGCTTATGAGGAGAGGGGAAGAAGGTTAGAGATTCCCATTTTTTGTGAAGAGGATGTGTATGGATGGTTGAATAGAATAGAAAGATACTTTCAGTTTAATGGGGTTGTGGACAGGGATAAGAGGGACGCAGTGGTAGTGGCACTAGATGGTTAGGCGTTGGTGTGGTTCAATTGGTGGGAGGCGCGAAATGCAGAAGTTGATTGGAGAGTTTAAATCAGTTGTGCTCAAGCGTTTTCAACCAACGTTAGCTAAGAACCCATACGAACTTTGAGCTGCTAACAGGGCCATTGTGACACATTGATGAAGAAATTCTCACTGGGTTGTTTCTAAATGGATTAAAAATGGAAATCAGGGCTGAACTCAAGCTACACCAGGCTGGGTCTTTAAGTGAGGTGATGGACATGGCACTACTGGTGGAGGAGAGGAATTTAATCGTGAAGCATGGTAGTGTGAGTCCCATGCAGAAACAAACCTTCAACAAACCTGCTCAGTTCAACCGATCCACCATAGTGGAATTTCGACCCAGACCTCCAGCGGCCATGGAAATGAAGGGGAGTTTAGCAGCTCCAAACCCGACCTCACCCGCGAGAGGAGGGATAGGAGGGGCTCAGAGATGCAACTTCCAAAAACTCCTACCTGAAATGCTTAAGGAGAGATATGAGAAGGGGTTGTGTTTTTATTGTGATGAAAGATTCAGTCCTAGCCATGTTTGTAAAAACAAACATTTCTGAGTCTACATCGTGGAGGAAAAAGGCGAGAGTGAGCTACCAGAGGAAGTATTCTTGGATGCCGAAGGTGATGATAAACGAAGGTAAACAATTACAATTGAATATGATGAGTGTAATGGGATTGATGACAAAGAGGTCATTCAAAGTCTGGGGAAATTTGAAGGGAAGAAAGGTGGTTATCTTAGCGGATTGTGGGGCCTCTAATAATTTTATCTCTAAACCGTTAGTGGAGCAGCTGTCCCTATAGGTGTTAGAGACCCTAGAATTCTTAGTACAAGTGGGTGATGGGTATAAAATAAGAGGATAAGGTGTTTGTGAACACTTACAAGTGGAGACGCAAGGGGTATTTATTAAAGGGGACTTCTTTCTGTTTCAATTAGGAGGAGTGGATGTGGCTTTGGGACTGGATTGGTTAGAAGGACTGGGTGACATTTGAGCCAATTTCAAGGAGATGACGTTAAAGTGTATGGAAGGAGATAAACAATTCAACTTGAGGGGAGATCCAGCCTTGATGAAGTCAGTGGCAACATTACAGTCACTTTACAAAGCTGTGAAAGAAGGAGGCGATGGGTACCTCGTCAGTATAACAAGAACAGACCCGCATGAACCCACCATGGAAGGCACAGCTGAACTCAAAGAGCTGTTAGCTGAATTTACGGATGTTTTATCACCCCCCACAAGGTTACCTCCCCATAGGAGCCACGACCACACCATCACATTAAAACCAGGAGCAGAAATACCAGCAATAAGGCCTTATAGATATCCTCCTTATCAGAAGAATGAAATATAAAAGATAGTGGGGGAATTACTTGTGGCAGGAGTCATTAGACCCAGCATAAGTCCCTTTTCCAGCCCAATGGTTTTAGTGAGGAAAAAAGATGGACGAAGATTTTGTGTGAATTTTAGGGCGTTAAACAAGGTAACTGTAGCGGATAAATTTCCAATACCCACAATTGACGAGTTATTGGATGAATTGGGAGGAGCCAAGGTGTTTTTGAAGCTGGATCTTAAGAGTGACTACCACCAAATTAGAGTCCGAGAAAAGGAAGTCCACAAAACGGCCTTCCGAACACACGAAGGTCATTACGAATGGCTGATGATGCCTTTCGGGTTATCCAATGCACCGTCCGCCTTCCAATCATTGATGAATGAGGTATTCCGTTCCCACCTACGCAAGTCCGTTGTAGTTTTTTTTGACGATATTCTTATATACAGTCTGGATTTTGAGCAACATTTGAAAGATGTAAGGGCTGTCTTGTTGATCCTCCAGAGTCATAAGTTGTATGTTAATGAGAAGAAATGCGAATTTGGCAAAGAGCAATTAAAATACTTAGGGCATGTAATCTCGGGATGGGGTGTAGAAGCCGATCCTTCTAAAATTGAAGAGGTTGCAAATTGGCCAATACCGAAGGATGTGAAAGCTGTCCGAAGGTTTTTAGGGTTCACGGGATACTATCAACGATTTGTTCGGGACTATGGCAAGATCGCCAAACCTCTCACACAACTACTTAAGAAAGAAGGGTATCAGTGGGATGTGGAGACTCAACAAGCTTTTGAATCCCTTAAGTTGGCAATGGTAAACCTCCCTACTCTAGCTGTCCCTAATTTTTCTAAACCGTGTATTATAGAGATTGATGCTTCCGAGAAGGATTAGGGGCAGTGCTCATACAAGAAGGGAGACCTTTAGCTTATCTCAGCTGGGCATTACCTCCACAAGCACTCTCCAAGTCAGTTTATGAAAAGGAGTTAATGGCATTAGTGATGGCGGTTTAGAAATGGAGACACTACCTATTAGGGAGACGTTTCATCATCCGAACTGACCAAAGAAGCTTGAAATATTTGACAGATCAGAGGTTGTTGGGCGAACAGCAACAAAAGTGGACAGCAAAGCTGTTGGGGTATGATTTTGAGGTGCAGTACAAACCGGAAAAGGAGAACCAAGCAGCTGATGCTCTATCGTGTAAAATGGAATGTACTGCTATATCAACGGTGAAAATGGTGGACTCGGATGACTTGGAGGAAGAAATTTGGGTTGATCTGAAACTGAACACCATTAGGCAAGATTTGTTAAGTGGGAGCAAAGAACTTCAGGGATTTTCGGTTAAGGGAGGTAGATTGTATTATAAAAGAGGCTGGTTTTGCCAAAAACATCTAATCGGATACCGACTATTTTGAAGGAGTTACATGATTCACCCATGGGGGGTCATTTAGGGTTCCTACGCACTTACAAACTAGTGTTGGGACTGGTTTTTTAGGAAGGAATGAAGAATGACATTAAAAAGTACGTGGAGGCTTGTGAAGTGTGTCAACGAAACAAGTACCAAGCATTATCTCCTGTTGGTCTACTACAACCTTTACCTGTTCCCTCGCAAGTGTGGGAGGATATCTCTATGGATTTCATTGATGGTCTACCGAAGAGTAAGGGAATGAACACCATCATGGTAGTAGTAAATAGGCTGACAAAATATGCTCATTTTTTGCCATTAGCCCATCCATTTTCTGTTGCCGACGTTGGTGCCCTCTTTGTTAGAGAAATAGTGAAGCTACATGGGTTCCCTGCCTCAATAGTATCACCGAGATAAGATATTTATGAGCAAATTTTGGTCCGAATTATTCAAGCAAGCAGGCACACAGCTGAAGTTTAGCTCAGCTTATCACCCCCAAACCGACGGACAGACGAAGGTCACCAATAGATGCTTGGAAACATATCTCCGTTGTTTCACCGGAAGCAAGCCGAAGCAATGGACTAAATGGTTGTGTTGGGCCGAATTCTGGTTCAACACTAACTATAATAGTTCTACAAAAACTTCTCCATTTTTTGCGTTATATGGTAGATCCCCACCCAGTTTGCTCGGTTATGCAGGGGAGTTGTCAGCAATGGAAGAAGTGGACAGACTTCTTAAGGAAAGGAATGGAGTCATTACTGAATTGAGGGACAATCTATTGACAGCTTAGAATCGGATGAAAACTCAGGCCGATAAGAAACGAAGAGAAGTGGAGTACATGGTTGAAGAAAAGGTGTACTTGAAGATCCAACCATACAAACTTTGGTCCTTAGCAAGGAAGCTGAATGAGAAACTCAGCCCCCGATAGTATGGACCCTTTTTGATTGTTGAAAAGTTTGGTGCAGTGGCGTATAGACTGGAATTACCTGCATATAGTAGAGTTCACTCGGTTTTCCATGTGTCATTGCTCAAGAGGGCTGCTCCTAATCCTGTGTAGATACAGCCATTACCTAAGCAATTAACAGATGAGTGGGAGCTGGATTTACAACCAGAAATGGTATTGGGGATACTAAAGGATGATAATGGGATCGAGGAGGTATTGATTTAGTGGCAAGATCTACCTACATTTGAGAATTCATAGGAATCATATGCTGCAATTGTAGAGCACTTTTTGACATTTCACCTTGAGTACAAGGTGCGAGCTTTGGAGGGGAGTATTAATAGAGCTAGAAGGCCATTAGTATATAGTAGGCGTAAGAAGAGGTTGGAGAATCCTAGCACGTGAGTTAGTTACAAATAAGTGACAGGTGCCACCTAATAATTGGGATAGGATGGGATATAAAGGGAGGGGAATGACATGTAAGGGGGCAGGCGAGAATTTTGCATTGAGAGTATTGTCAGGGAGGTACAGCCCCTCATATAGGCTGATCCTTATTTCAGTAGTAATAGCATATTATTACAGAATATCAATACACAATACTGAATCGATGAGATTGTTTTGATCCATCTGATTCATCTATTCTTGAAATACAGTCATGCTTGGGTGAGTTCTATCAGTTTCCAATTTCATGTTGGAGTTCTATATATTGAAGACGTAGAATCCTTGAGCAAATACTTCACCAATCTCTTATACACACACTCATACATATACATGCAATACAGGCTATACTGTTATTGTTGGGTTCCTCATATGCTAGATAAGTGCAACTTTAGTTGTTTGACTTACTTTTTCATTACAACTAGGTGCCATTTTTTTTAACCTCAAGCTCTCTGAATGCTTAACGAGTTTTCAAAAATATTAAATTCATGACCTGCTATAACTGGTGAATGATTCTTTGTTTCTATTGTACTTGCTACGCCAGGTTCATGAAAGTCTGCAGAGGATACGTGAAAGGAAGCTTGTTAATTTTATTGAGTGGGGTCCTGCAAGTATACAGGTTTTTCTATGCGATGAGGGGAAATTTTCTTGCTTAACAGTCTCCTCTTTCTCCTTCAGAAATTCAAACTTACCTTTAGCTGTTATTGGATGTTGCAGGTTGCTCTATCTAGGAAGTCCCCATATGTTCAAACTTCCCATAGAGTATGGCTGTTTCCTATCTTTGCTTTGCCTGATTTTCATTTTATTATGTTGTATCTTTTCTTTGAGATGAGAAGAATTAACATCCTGAGGCGGACATATGTTATTCTGAATTCTGATTGAAGTGATCAATGCAAAGATGTCAAGATTTGTATGCCCATCCATAAAGAGAATGACTTACACTTGACTTGTGGTAGGTAAGTGGTCTCATGCTTGCCAGCCATACTAGCATCAGGCATCTTTTCAGCAAATGTCTGAGCCAGTATGAGAAGTTGAGAAAGAAGCAAGCCTTTCTTGATAACTACAGAAAGTTCCCAATGTTTGCGGTAAGTTGCCTTTCCATTTTTGTTATTTTCTGGTTCAGATGTCAAACTGCATATTCTGCACTGTATTTTACACTTCATGATTTTCAGATAATAATTTTATGTCACTCTGAGCTTGATTCTCTTTTTCATATAGCTCCTAATTAAGGGGCTTGCTTCTGCTATTTATAAAATATACATTTGAATAGAAACATGTATGCAGTTTTGGATGCAATTTGCTGCTTTATAGAGTGTTTATACTGCAATATCGGTGTTATCTGACTTACGAACTGTATTCAGGATAATGATCTTTCTGAGTTCGATGAATCACGAGACATAATTGAGAGTTTAGTTGATGAATATAAAGCCTGCGAATCCCCTGATTATATCAAATGGGGAATGGAGGTATATGTGTACTTGCTCTAGCTTTTCCCTGTTGCCATTTCTGGGTTCTTTCCGGATCTTATTAAATATAAACACCGTAACATTTGTATGCAGGATCCCGACCACATTTTAACAGGAGAAGGCAATGTGACCGGAACGGTAGATCCAAAGTTAGCAGTTTGAGATCCAAAAAGTGAGTTAAAAATGTGCATGACAAAGACACTTCCTGCCCCTAGTCTCCACTTTATTGTTTTCGAAAAGACCAAGCTAGCCACTGATTTGAAGCCTTTTGTTTGTTCTCTATGTAACTATAAATGTGGAATGCCTTTCACTCGTGCTTTTCTTCTGCCTTTGAAACGCCCTCTTGCACAATGGAGGCTAGACCTGAAGTATACCCCAATGCAAGTTTCAGCGATTATTCTAAAAGCATGGGATTGTAAGTAAATGTTAGACAGATTTGTTCTGAACTGCTTTATGGTGGAAGGTTGATGATTGCGGGATTGTTTAGTTGTTTGATTTGTTAAGCCCTCCTCTCTTCCTTACTGTTGAACCTTATTCTGTATGCTTTTTGTTAGTTTCTTGTTATTAGTCAATGTAATGTTTAATGCCCCCGTCTTGAAGTAACTGAAGCAACTGGCAAGATACGAAAAGCCTTGTATAGATGTACCGAAAATCTCCAGGACATTACCAAAGATTTGATCTTTGTATCATATTGTTAAATGATGAAAGCTTCAGAGGTGCTTATTAGTCCAAAATAGTTGACCGCTTTGCATCGTTATGTGGTGCACTTAGTGAACTTAGCAGTTAGTAGTACCTACTAAACATTCTGATAAGCATTCTTAATTGCTTTCGGTGATTCCTCACTAGTCCTCAAGGGATTGTAAATGATGATTCCTAGATCTAAAATTAGTCATTCTAGTCGATCAACTGTTAATTTTGATCCGTTCAGAAAAAGAAAGGCAAAGCTGGGCTCTTCAGGTTCATTTGAGCCTACAAAAATCTGTCTTTCCAAATCATTCATTCTGGTAGGCTACAAAAATCTGTCTTTCCAAATCATTCATTCAGGTAGTCTCTTGTGAAGCTTTCCTGGCCTGTCTTTTCATACATTAGGACAATCAAATTTGGGGAAGAAGACAAAGATGACTTTAGGGTTTGGGCAAAAGGTTACTTTGGAACTTTGCAATTACGGACTACCCTCCATAGTGTAGCCCAAGTTTTCACAGACCTCCCATAGCCAAGGTGGAAATGACAAAAGGAAGTGTATAAATAGAGGATAAATGAACATAAAGAAAGAGTTAATAAATAGTCCTAACGGAGGAACCCCTAAAACTAAATATGCACAAACCCTGAGTGTGATGTTTTAAATACAAATGCAGAACAGGACACCAACATCTGACACCAGAGATTTTAACTCACTATACACCCTCCAAATGCTAGAGGGGAGAGTAGACTCTAACAAAGAATCATATGTTGATTCTACCTGTGTTTTTGACCTTTTTTACACAAAAGTTCTTTTATCCTAACAAGAGTGTTTGCCTGAAAACCAAATTCAAGCATCCACCCAAATGCATCACTGCCTGCCACTCATCCTCTGAGCTTCTGGCAGCATATGATGAAGGTCCATAAATACAGTATGTATAAATAGGAAGAAATGCCTGTTTCTTCCCAAATCCCTTCTCCACACATGGAGCAACTCAGACATCTGACTTCTCTGGTGAGCATGACTCTGTACGACCTGTGCACAGCAATTCACTAAGTTAGTAAAAGCATAAATCATCTCAATCCAATAGAACTTGTCTCAAGATTGAAAATAATATAAACCAGGTTAACGGACTCATCAACTTTTGTCCAATTCCAGTAAGATTTTAATCATCCACTTGGGATTCTCCTTCAATAGTCTCACAGCTAATAATAAGGTCAGAAAGGGAAGTAAAGGTAACTCGGGGCAAGACATGAAAGCAATAAAAGAAATAACCACTCATCCATCTCATTACTAATTCTCTAAATTTAAAAAATTAAACTTCTTACCTCTAGAATGCAAATTAAATAGTTTGCAAGGCTAGATCCGAAGCCCGCCACTCAAGTAGCAGTTTCGCTGCTCTTAGTCCTGCTGCAGTCTTAAGGATACCTGAGATAGAAAGCAACAAACTATCCCTCTATTGCAGAGCCAGTAGAAAAGGTCTTGAAACATATCATTATGCAAAAAAAATAGCATCCAATTTACTGACCTTGATCAACCCCTCACCCAACTGTTTGGTCAGAACCGCTACCTTGCATATACTGAGGAGCAGGAACAACAAATTGTGGTTGTGCTGGGACAGGTGAGGCCATACCTAAAACATTAATACACTTTTCAGTCAGGTCCACATGCATCACAATATATTAATACACTTTCAATCAGGTCCACATGCATCACAATATATTGACAATGTTATTGATGCAACAATTTCATCTTCTGACCCTCAACAAGGAAAACTAGAATCTGTGAATAACTTTCTTTTGTAACAATGTTTATGACAAGAATGAGCTCACGAATCCATGATGCCAAGCATAGCACCATTCCCAAACAAGCTATGAAATTAATCTATGTTCGAACACATCTGAACTTTGAAAGCAACTGGATTCATAACCAAAAACGTCTACCTGTAGGATATGGTGCTTGAATTGTAGGCATGGGTGAAGATGTCATAGCATTAACACTTCCACCAAACTGCACAATCTGATGTGCTGGAAGCGCATATCCTTGGACTGTTGTATAACCATGACCTCCAGGAAGGTTTTGACCCATCTGTCCATAAGGATAAACTGCTGTATTAACTGCACCAGGTACTCCATATATTTGAAGGTATTGTTGGCCTGTATAAGGAGTGTAGACACCCTAACATAGAATATAATGATAATAAAAGCAAATCAGTTATTCCAGACCAGTATCATCCCCCCAATAGAACATTTTAAATAGCCATGGCATTTCACCTGTGGATAGACATATTCTGGTGCATAAGTTGTATAGCTGCATTTTGAGGGGGAAAACATAACAAAATTAATTTATAACTACAATAAAATCTAGCAAGGAATCATGATATGTCAGAAATTTTCACATTGGAATAAAATAGTAGCTATAAGGCACATTTATTAAGAACATAGATGAGAAACCTATCCTCTAACAGACTCATCCTATGCATTTTAAGACATTATATGCAATGACCCATCAACCCTAACCAAGAGTCATGAGAGAACTCCCCTAACTCTCCCCCTCCTTTATATAACCACAATTGTGGTCTTGCCTTTGTCATTAAACATTGAGCTGGGGCACATATCCTCTGCAACTACCAGTTTTTGAATTCCTGCAATTATCAATCGCACCATGTCATATCACTTGATTTTCAACAAAATGAACCCCGAATTCTAGGAAACTGGCTATCCATTGCTAGGGAAACTAAAAGATTGTTGATGGATGAGCTGACTGGTTTAGGTAAAAAACACATGTACAAGGAAAACAGAAGTGAAAAGAAAAAGGTAGTTGCAAAGGACATGTACCCACTTGAACTAGCCTGCAAAATCAATTCTCAGTTCAAATGACAAAATGCAAGACAATGTAGGGAGAGATACCAAAACTACCCCAGTTGACCACAAGGTGTTGGTCTGCATTGAACACTGTGGAATTGAACCTAAATTTTACAAATGGAATATCTAAATGAAGAATTTATAGTCGAAGGGTTCGGTGAAGCACTAAGAACAAACAGTCAGATGCAAAAGATTGAGAAAACAGACAGAGGAGGATAGAAAGAATCGGGCAAGCAACACCAATTATGCAATTGAAGAGAGTCATTTACTTTGTGGAACATTATATTTATTATACTCTTTTTAAGCCATGCAATTAGCAACTTACCCATATGGATGATACAGCAGTCCCTGTTGGTAGCCGTAAGGAAGTGGCTGCTGGTAGCTAAAATTTCCAACGTAAGTCCCCCGGGCTGCTTGCATACCTGTTATGTACGGCGTAGCTGCACGTATACGCCCTAGAAGAGAAAAATGGAATTAGAAGGGATTAAACATGAAAACAATCAAAATACGTAAAAAAAAGCTTGAAAAAGAAAAGGATTATGTAGGGACAGGACTTGTAAAAGTAGCTGGAAGAAGATTGGATCACTGAATTATAAGGACAGGAGAACAAAAGAGTGTCCGTATCAAATGCTGGTTCTTTCAGACAACTTTTTCTCCAATCCATGGCAGACAAACATCCATTAATATAGAAAATCATGGAGGAGTTTTGAGTCAAAAAGAAATGATGAACATAATGAATAAATGTTATCGGTTCATCTCATAAAACACAAATGCTACAGAATACCATATGGCAGTGGTGGCTGAGGTCGCCCAAGAGAAGCCAAATTACAATTTGCCCGTCTACCATCAATAATTGGAGTAGGATCAGCACATGCCCTCCTAGCAGCTTCTGGTTCCCGGAAAGTCACCTACACCCTCCACAAGAATACAAGCCAAAAAGAATTCATTCTACTACAAATCAAGATCACCACTTGGCAGCAAAGCACAACTAGCATGTACGCCAACCAAATCAACAACGTATTATTAACAGATAAATAACTTCTTGTTACTCAAGTATAATCATCAAAACACATAGGTTTCAGCTTTAGAATCGAATATATGTATGAAAACGGAAGATCATATAACCCTATAAGGAAAAGACAAGAAATACTCACAAAACCATAGCCTTTTGATCGACCAGTATTCTTATCGGTGATGACGACGGCCTCAAGAATATCTCCGAACTGCTCGAAATAACGGCGCATGGTTTCGCTCTGAGTCTCCCAAGCGAGCCCCCCAACAAAGACCTTTGTGTAGGTTGTATCCCCAAATGGTGAATTCAAGTACTGAAACCCTGAACTTGAACTCGATCCCGAGCCGGGACCCGGAATCCTTTGATAAGCCATGTCGTTCAAATGAAAATGAAAACCAAAAACAAACCACAAAAAAACACGATAGAGACAAAAGAAAAGCGGAAGCTTTATTCAAATCCCAAATTCGAATTCACATGAAAAAGAAGGAAGAAGATTCCAGAAGGAGATCAAATTGGACTGAACTAAGTGATCCTAAAGTCGATCCAATAAATACTCCGCCACATCATTGGAAAACAAAAACCCCAGAAAAACCCTAGACTTTTAACGAAATATACTTGGAGAATCCAAGGAACTTAAATAGGATCAA
>JANKYE010000002.1:23871-38061 GCA_032467995.1 Erythroxylum dillonii | reverse complement strand
TTTAGGGACTATTTTATAAATTTAAAAAATATCCCGAAACGGTACCCGGTACCGGTACAGTTCTGTTCCAGAGCCCAATCCGGTACCGAGAACGATACGATATTCGTAACATTGATATCAACAACTGTTGCTTGTGGAATTTTAGCAGATAAATTAAACATTGTTTTGTTGTAAATTAAACGCTATTACCGTCGCCAAGTCAACTTTGAGCTATTCTTCAGTTTTTGTCCTTTCCTGGTAATGGAAGACAGGAAAGCATCTTGCACTTTCCGATTGAACCTTACGCAGATTCTATTTTACTGTTCTGATGTTGATGTTGAACCATTAGTCGATTAGGACCTAGTAACACGACAATATGGATGGAAGCAAGAAAAAATGGAATCAGAAACAGGACGGTTGGGATATTCGTGAAGAGCACTTCGGATCTCCGACTTTTGGATAATCCCTCAAATTCTATTCTTTCTTCATGAACGGCAAAGAAACTAGAGCCATCATCGTACGTTGAAACTGCCAATTATGTACTATGCAATGGAAGCCTGGTGTAGGAAACCAAAGACGAATTGATCTTAAAATATGCAGACACATTAACGTTAAATCATCCACTGTCCTTTTTGTCCTGCAAACACTAAGAACACACTCATATGCTACATTATTGATAGACTCGAATAATGTGCCACTGGCAAACACTTTTTATTACACCAGATGCTCCCTCCATGTCATTCCAGACAGAGAAGATTCTTTAAGTAACATTTGTATCATTACAGGAGCCCAGCCTTTCTGTAGCTTTCTACAGAGTCAACGACAGTTTCCTCCAATGGCCGGTAACTCCAACCTAACCTCTGCAGCCTCTCCGAACTCACCATTGTTTTTTCATCCACCTCAATGAAGCTGCAGACATATAAGCAATTACCAAAAAGCATCATAATAGAGAAAGACGTGATAACCCACAACTGATGCATGTCATATATATATGTCCCTGCGATATGCTTGTAACTTTGAACTTAAGTTTATTGGATATTCAGTACAGTGCAGACACGTACTTCTTGGGATAGTTGTAATTGGGATATATCTTTCGCAGTTTCTCCACCAGATCTTGAGCTCTGATCGCATATGAAGTGCATATGTATCTCCCTTCTGCCCCAGGCTTCTCATAGACCAAAAGCAAAGAATCAGCTACATCACGCGCATCGACCACTGTTCGAAGCTTGTTCTCCAAGGTCTCGTAACCCTTTGCATTTACAGCCATATAAAAAGTGGAGGCTGCTTCATGGTATTTTACATTTACAACTCACAAATTTTTGCGTAGAATCTACCTCTCAATAACTTAAGGAGAACCAAGGTACTAGAATTCACAGTGGACTGAAGGATTGGCCCCAAAATTAGGGTAGGACACACTGACACAACATGTAGCCCGCTCCCGCTCTTCTTTCCATATTCCAAAGCCTCGCTTTCTGCTTCTGTCTTAGCAAAACAATACCAGTTCTAGAACATGAAGGAAGATGGTATTATTGCACGCAAATGCTACATCGTAGAAACTTCAAACAGCAAGTTTCAATAAGCACTTCAACTCCATCAAAGATTCAGCCTAAACAAGTGAGTTTGGGAATATAGTAGAGACTTGGTTTTGAGTTACCTACCTCAGTTGTTCTACAATATTCCTTGTTGGACCAACAACTCTCGTCCATGATTATTCCCTTGGGCCAGCTTGGATTCAAACAAACTGCCGCTGCAGAGGACACAAAGACAAGTCGCTCAACCTTGGCTTGCTCACACGCTTTAAGCACATTCATGGTACCCTTCACAGCAGGCGCAATCACTTCTACCTAAGACAACAGCAACAAACAACACATCCTCGTTTTATCAAAATAATGTTCATCAAATTGTAAATCACATTAAATCTAGAGATTGAATAGTCGCCGAGTTGGGATTAGGCAAACATTTTGCAGCTGGTTGGAGGTTCATACCTCTGGATTGGGAACAGTAGTGGAGGGAATAGGACATGCAACATGGAAGACCCCACTGCAGCCTTGGATAGCACGACATAAGGAATCGAAATCCAATAAATCTGCCTTGAAGAGTTTGAGATTATCCGATGCTTTCTCAAATTTGGTCAAGTGAGCATACTTCTGGTCAGCTACAAAAAATTTGCAAGGTTAACGTCAATCAGTAGCGTTCCATACATAAAAATAGCGGAAAACGCAATAGTAGGAACTCAGTACTCCACCAATCTACACTTCAACACAATGGTTCCTCAACCCTCACATAATTTAAATCTCTAATCACTTGAGATATATCACAAAGGGAATTCGGTTTTTATAATGGCTAAATTCGGGCTAGAGTTTGCAAGTTAAAAAAGAGAGAGAGGCAAAATTTCCCTGGCAGATAGAAGCCAAAGGATGGAAAAACTAAAAGTTCCCCGCAAATAGAAGAATAGATATGGTATAAAAGAAGAAGGGAAGTGAAATTAACAGTATGACACCGACCATGACCTTGTTAAGCAGCCACGGGAATAAACATATGGGTAAAAGAACAGAAAAGGACAAAACATACAGGGATCTCTAACAGTTCCATGCACCACATAGTCCTTGGAGAGGAGAAGCTTGACCATCCAAGAGCCTAAGAATCCTCCGGCTCCTGTCACACACACTCTCCCTTTCAGCGACATCCTGACTTCTTCCTATATTTCTCGACACTAGTTTTTGTACTTGAATTTAGTAGACACTTGGATAGAATAGGCTAGCAGACTACGGGAGGATAATAGAAGAACAGAGAGGTGTGTGAGTTTTGGGTATGGGCTTGGATGGACTTGAACTCACACTTGAATGATTCGTGGGCTTGTATCTTCTTCTCCCAAGCAGGTCCATTATCTTGAGTCACACATACAAAACTGATGATGAACTAATAATACAAAATGGTACTGTCTGGGGTTGAAAATAAACGTACAGAGCACTCAATCCGTCCGAGGAACGTAACGGCCTACCTAAGCAACTTTTTTTCGTAATGGAATGAAACCGATTCCACCTACAAAGGGGATGGAACTTGGAAGGGAGAGAAGCACCGAGCATCCAGTAGTCCAGTACCAGACCAACTGGCCCGAGGCTGACTTCCTGAAGGGTTGTCAAAATGAAATATGACCGCATTAAAGTGATCTTCTATTTTATTCGATGTTCGGGTATTGGGTTGGCTTAGGTAGTTGGGTACACTAATTGAAGATTTTGACTTTTGTCTCATGTGTCATTTTCACCGAGATGCTGCTAAGCACCCTAACATACCATCAGTCCATCACTGTTCACGAACTCTTCAAGGGTAAGAAGGCATGGGTCATTCGTCCTCTCTTCTTCCGCTTGCAACCGCCAACAACCTTCCTGCTCCCGTGTCAGTAATATATGAAATATCATAAATATGACACCTGTATGTCTATGATAATTGTTTTATTATTAATTCATTCGTCGTAAAATTATTAATTAAGGATTATATAATATAATATACAAAGCTCTATATAAGTTATTTTATGTTGTCATAACTTTTTTTTTTTGAAACAAAGTCAATGTCGATAGCATTAATCAGAGAGTTAGGAGAAAATTTCAACTACAATGGCTAGCAATTAAACGTGAGACCTTTGCCAAGTTATGAGCCTTTATATTGACTTGTCGATGAACCCAACAGGCCTTGCCCTGAGGTCTAACGCTTAATAATTATTTACATTTCAAAATGACTCTACCAAACTCAGTCCAATTATCTTTAAAACTATTTATAGCATGTACTAATTTTTGGACATCTGGGTAAAAAGCTCCTCGACAATGACAAAGAGGTAAGACTTAAGTTAACACTTTCCGCAGCGCCACAGCTTCAACCACTTCTGATCTACAACACCCTACAAAATGATCAGAAACTGCTCTTACAAAGTTTCCTTCCTCATCTTAGCATACAACTCCATATACATATAGACAGTAGCGAAGCTACATAGAAGGGAGGGTGGGCAAATGCCCACCCTCAAAATTTTTTTAAAAAGAAAATATATATGTATATAGAGGTTGCCCACCCTAAAAGAATGTCGTTGCCCATGGTGGATTGGATTAAAATATATATATATATATATATACCTTGCCCCCTGAAACAAATTCCTGGCTTCGCCACTGCATATAGACATCGCTCCACAAATGTTGCACCATCAACAAAGCACAACCAATCAAGTTGGGTCTCATCTCTCAGCCCCTCCACTACCCCACTCCCCTCTACTAGACAGGATGGCATGGGTCTGTTCATATTGGCTTGTTGCCAATCATTAATATAGCTTAAAGCTATGCGATACAGAGCAAAAGAGGAATACCTTTTGGCCGTTCAGATCCGATCGTTACGTGCCTATCATAGTTTTGAAGGTAATAAGCAACATTGAATTACTCGTAACGTCGGTTCCCTCTCACACACTTCCGCAAACCACTGGTTAAAACCCACCTCCACTCGCACAATACTGCCACCTCCCCAACGAGCCCACACAGCCTGAACCTCCATACAAAAAATAAGAACGTGGTCAACATCCTCCGCTTCCTCGCAATGGACACAGTCAATGCAGATGTTCATATGTCGCTGTACCAGCTTGCAACACGTGGGTAAAATGCCTCGCAAAGCTCTCCATATGAAATTTTTAAGCTTAGAAGGCATGGTTAATTTCCATAACTTTTCCCCAAAAATCCCCTTCTACTTACCCGTGCACCTTTCCCACGTAATTTAGACTCAACTGATAGCCTAACTTTGTTGTATAGCAATCATCACAGGAATAATGCCAAATACGACAATCATCACGGTGTCTCCTCCCCACCGGAATGGTCAAGATGGTTCGAATATCCTCGGTTGAGAATAACTCCTGCATTATATCCAGATTCCGGCCCCGCCCATTAGGACGAAACAAGTCCTGCACCATCAAGGTACCCAACGTGACATCATTGCAACATCCCACTACCATAAAGCAAATACCCGAATGTCACTGGTAAACTTTCTACAAGTCACCAAAATACCAAAAGATCCTAAGAAGTACCAATTTGTCAAGTCACAAAGTCACATTTTAAGCATACTTAAAACTATACTGTACCTAGAAAAATGTCAATGAATGCATGTACAATCATATAAATGTGCAAAGATGTGCATGTCACAAATAATACTACATGGAATGCATTTTCCTAATTTCTCACAAAAATTCTCACAATTCACAATTCTAGCCCTAACATGGGGAACGGGATGCTACAGTCATCCCCTACAACATAGAAGTTCCCAATCTCCCTAGGAAGCCAAGGATCATCTAGCACCCGAATGTCTCTCTCATTTCCAACAAACCAACGAAAACCATGCCTCACCACCTCGCACGCTTGGAAAATGCCTCTCCAAGTGAAGCTTGGATTGGACTTCAATTTAGCTGACAAAACATTCGCACTTGGAAAATATTTGGTATCAATATGATGAAGAAGTTGCCATACCTGCTTTCCAAGAAGTGCAATATTAAAGCAGCATAGTTTTCGAAAGCCACCTTCCTCCTTCCAGACACACATACACTCCCATGAGAGCTAATGAATGTTCCCCCGCCCATCCAACTTCCTTCCCCCACTAAAAAGAATTCATCATCCGCTGAATCTTGTCACAAGTAGAAGTAGGTAGCAGAAAGGCACTCATACAATATGATGAGATGACTTGTGCCATAGATTTAAGCATGACCTCTTTCCCAACCCTCGACAACAAGCGGTTATTCCAGCTATTCACTTTCCTCCACAATCTATCCTTTAAGTAGTTAAAGATAGGTTTTTTACTCTTATTCACTAATGAAGGCAGCCCGAGATACTTCCCATGCTCCATAGCTGAAAAGACACCCAAGATGGATGACATGTGAGACTTCAAACTATTAGGTGCATTCGAACTAAACAGGAGCCTAGACTTTTGGAAGTTCACCGATTGACCCGATGTCAGCTCATACTTTTAAAGAATCAATTTTATTTGGGCACATTTTTGCGTCCCTGCCTTAAAACAATCAAGGAATCATCCGCAAAAAGCAAGTGAGTAACACTAGGACCTCCTCTACTGGCCCGACACCCATAAATCCATCCCCTAGCCTCTGCCAGTTGAAATAAAGTTGTTAGGCCTTCCATACACAAAATAAATAAATATGGTGACAGTGGGTCTCTCTGTCGAAAACCCCTCTCACTCACGATAGGGCCCACCTCCGTGCCATTGAGCAGTACCTTATAAGTCACTCCTGTTGTACACATCTTCATCCATTTTACCCATTTATTAGAAAAGCCCAACTTGTCCATAACTGCCTTTAAAAACCTCCAACAAATTCTATTATATGCTTTATTAATATCAATTTTAAGTGCCGCCCACCCGATTTTACCCCTAGTTACCTGCTTCAAACCATGCACTAACTCAAAGGCAATTAGCGCATTATTCATAATTAGTCTCCCCGGCACAAAAGTTGATTGATGTGCTAACACAATGTTAGGTAAGATGCTCTTTAACCTATTAGCGAGAACTTTGGAGACAATCTTGTAAAGCAAGTTACACAAAGAGATAGGACGATAATCCTTCAAAGTTTTAAAAGATGAAATCTTTGGAATTAACACAATATTAGTATCAATAAGTGTGACTGGGAAATTACCTTGCTCAAGCCATGTCGTGCAGCTATCGAATAAATCTCGCCCCACTACATGCCAAAATTTCTAATAAAAAATAGGATTAAGCCTATCCAGACCTGGTGATTTATCCGAATGCATCTGGGATACCGACTGCTTGAACTCCTTCATTCTAAAAGGCCCTATTAGCTTCTCATTCTCCACCTCTCCCACCTTTCTTGGAAGTAAAGCTACCACATCCCCTAAAGCCTCACCCGACGTCACACTCTCCTCAAGTACAGAGACAGATGTGAAATAATCAACCACCATTGTCCCCATTCCTGCCTCATCTCTAATTCATTCTCCCATGTCATTCTGCAATCCCAATATACAATTCTGCCGCTTCTTCTCAATGGCCATCGCGTGAAAAAAATCGAGAATTCCTATCGCCATTCTATAACCAAAAATATTTTGCTCTCTGTCTTCGATGGATCTCCTCTTGTTCCATAATCCCACCAAGTTTAAGTTTAGCCTGATCATATAAGTCACAGCCCACGCCATCCATGTTGCCTCGATAATTTTGAAGCTGGCAATGAGGCTCTTTTTTACGTGCAAGAGCCATGCAACAAGTAGCCCTTTTATCGAGAATGTCACTCCCAACATAACTCTGCCAACTTCGTTTAACCACCCCAAGCAAACCATGGTCCCTCAACTACATATTATTAAATCTAAACTTCCACCGCTTAACCGCCAATTGCACATCCAAAAAATCAATTAAAATAAGCTCATGATTCGAAAATGGGGTTGTTAATGTCGACACCACCATTTTAGGAAACAAAGCAGACCAAGCCAACGAGACAACTGCTCTATCCAACCTCTCCCTCGTCCACCCATCCGAATTCCTCCCCCTCTCACATGTAAACATATACCCAACACATCCCAATCATGCAGCGTGCAATCCTCAAGGGCCACACAAAAATCATTGAACAAAGATTGGGGGTGGTTAGCTCCACCCTCGTTGTCCTTCGCTGACAATAAATCATTAAAGTTGTCAAACACAATATAAGGATAGTCACACCACTGCAATAAAGAGCGCAACAAGTTCCATGACCTCCGCTTCCACGCTCTCTAAGGTTAGCTATAGTACTCCGCCAAACGCCAGTACCCCCTTTCAGTGTCATGAATAATGGCATCGATGAAATTTTGAAAGTACTCACGGACTGCCAAATTAACACTATTCCTCCATATCAAAGAAAGGCCACCACTCCGCCCTATAACATCCACTGAAAAACAAGCATCAAGACCCACCCTTCGCTTCACTTCATCAAGCCGCACCCCATGCACCAAAGTCTCTATCAAGAACACAATATCAGGAGTGTAAGCCCGGCACAAGTCCCGTAGGATGCCGACTGCACGAGGGTTGCCAAGTCCTCGGCAGTTTTAGCTAAGGATTTTTATGGTGCTCGGTAGGGCTGCCTTGCAGCTCCCACCGATCCTCTACTCATTAAAGTCGCACCAGAATTTGCTAGTGAAGAAACTGATGAATCAGTTGTTTACGTCCTGGGCCTTTTCTTCCCTTAATCTTGCTGAATTGGACTTGTTTCCTCATGTAAGCCCATCTCATGATCCAAAGCCGTTGGGCCCTCACCAACATCCCCATTTAAGTGCAAGACACCTCTCCCACATTGCCTAATCCCTCCAAAACTAACAGAACCTGCCATACTTCCTTCCTTCCCGATCTGTCCTACCTTAGCCGAAGTTCCTCCTAAAATGTCATCATTCCCTTCCTGAAACCATTCACTCACCTCCTACCCTCTCTGGCGAAGGCCCACCCTTAGGGAAGCATCCCATTTTAGCTGAAGCTCCTGGCCTTGACGCTCAATCCGAACCATGCAAAAGCTATTGTTATGGTCAAGCCTACTACAAAGAAAGCAAAAAGCTAGAATCCTCTCATATTTGAAAGTAGCATAAAAAACATTACCCCTTAGATCCACAATTTTCTTTCTTCTTTTCAACGGCTTCCTAACATCCATAGTCACCCGGATTCGCATATAGTTAGCATTACCCATCTAGATAGCCTTGGCATTATATTGGACAAAGTTGCCAATAAAATTGCCGAATTGCATCGCAACCTGCTCCGATACAAAACCAGCTGGTAACTGATGCACTTGCACCCAAAAATCTGACATTGGTTGGATCTTCCCCCTCCTTAAGTTTGTGAAGAAGAAGCAGATGTCTATTAAAGATCCATAGTGTTCCATCCGTAACCCGATCTACATCCTCTATATAAAAGAAGCGGAAAAGGAATCGCTTTCCCCTAACTTCAGTGATATTCACCCAACCCATTGGATGCCAAAGGTCCGCCAGAGCATTCCTTATGGCCTGAAAATTAATCTGACTAGTCATGAGAAATCATCCTACCAGGCACAAATCATAGCCTGCCCCCCCCCTCCCCACACCCGCAACCTCACCACGCTGCTACTCATCCTCCTCATCATCAACCAAAGACAAAGACGCAAGCTGTTGATCCATACCAGAGAACAATCACAAAGAACCAAAAAGACAGAAAAGACAAAGCCACTAAGAGCTTACAAATGACATACATGAAAGAAAGTTTGAAGCTTTGGTGTTATTTCATACCCATGCAAGCAAAAGCACTTGGTTTATCGGGTAATGTTAAAGTGATGAACCCACACAGCCCAAACCACCCGTCATCATAACAGAAGGCTACACAGCCTGAGATGCCCAACCCTTCGAACTCTAGATCTGGCTCTACCCTTTGAAAAAGACCATTTCGATTATAAATGCCACAAAATTACACGTCCGCATGCTGTAAGATCTCTGTTGATTCCACTTTGGTGTTCACCTGGGGATTTAGGGATTTCATCGGAGAAAATTACTCGTTGTATAGGAGTAGATAACTGGAATAGACCTTTTTTTTAATTATGATTATTCAATATCTTTATTATTATTTTATATTTTTATCCTTAGTTATTTTTATTACCTTTTTTATGTTTTTTTAATTTATTATTTATGTGTGCATGTTGTCACAAAAGTCACTTTAAACTCGAACTTGTACCACAAATCATGCTCACCTTCGCACGACAATTCTGCTTAGGTCCGCTTAAGTAAGATTCAGCCTTCTCACGTAAATGTCGTTAAACAATTTCGTTAGCCCTTGAACACCTCACGCGCACACAAGTATTTAAAGTGTTTCTCTCATACACAAAATAACATAAGTGTATAACAGAGTAAAGAAAGCAACAAGAAATATATATGGTATAAAATTAATTATCTTAAATTATTAATTTAAGAAAATTAATTTGATTAATTTAAATTCTATATTATATATATATATAATCAAAATTTTAAAGAAGGGATTTTAAAACAATTTAAAATTACTAAACTTTTTTCGGTAGTTTTAAAAATTAATAATTTTAAAAAATTCGTAGTTTTATTTTTTTTGGTTTACAAGGAGAAATAACATAAATTACAACAAGCTAACTAACGCAGGGATCGGTAATACAAAGTTCCCTGTTGATCCTGATACATGAACTCCATAATTGTCCATAGGGGCTCGTGGAGAAAATGTAGGCCAGGATTGACAATGGCTGCTATTGAGACCAGTTTGTTTGCGTATTGGTTGCCTTCGCGATGAACGTGTTGAAAAATCACTTCCCATTCGTGCTGGAGTAAGCCACGAATACCTGACACCAAAAAATTATCACTAGGAAATACAGTAGTAGAAGAGGACAGGATATTTATAACCTCAAATGAGTTCACTTCTATAATAATTCGTTGACAAACCCATAGTCCAAGTCAGGGTAAGTCTTGAGTGAACGCCCCAAAGTTCTGCAGTCAACGGCGAGCCATATCCAATGCATTGGAAGAACCCCCCGCGCCACTGAATGTGGCAGTCTCGAAGAAGTCCCCCGGCACTAGTAGTGTCTGTGACTTATTTTACTACGCTATTAGTATTTAACTTGACCCAATCTGTTAGCGGTTTCTTCCATCCAACGAGACTCCACATAGGTAAACCTACATATGGTAGCACACAATTTTTCATAGTCCTTGCCCGAAGGATCCAGTCCATGTATTCCATGACTGGCCGGGTGTCATCAGCTGATCAGGCAAAATCAGGTTCAAAAATAGTTTTATTTCGCCAGGTCATAAAAACTAACAGGCGACTTAAAAAAAAGTTACCCGATCTATCTGTTCGTCTGAAAGAGACCAGATCCGCTGTCCAGTTTTACTCTGTCTTATTCTGTCTCATGAAATCTCTACCATTTATTTTGTGGGCCCCACGTGGGTTCCATACAAGACCCACATAAATAAACGGCTGAGATTTATTAGACACAATAAAACACCATAATATTAGACAAGAGATTTAGACCCCGTCTGAAGGGAGGAAAAGTTTCCTAGAAAGTTTTTACCCGTAGTTTTGAAGAAAATGAGTTTTGGCATATTTAATTTGTTACTTACGGAACACGCGAGAAGAGTTATGCTTATGCACGTGGGATGCATGAGGTGTCGTGCTTAACTCTGCCTCTCCTCTCTGCCTATAAAGTCCAGCCGAAGTGCCCACAGCTCCCGCTCATCCCTTCCCTTCCCTCCTCCCTCACTTCTCCCTCGTAACTAACTAACCGACGCGTTTTAAATTCAAATATCAAAACACTCACTTCTCAATTATAATTTAGCATAAGTAATCTAAGTATTATGATTAAGATTTAAGACACCACCCAGACCCAGTCCACTTCCTGCTGAAGCAGCGCAGTAGCTAGTAATTCAATATTTAAATGGACAACTCCGGCCGGCTCAGCCTCACTAAACCTCCGCTTCCCTCCACCGCTCACCGCCACCTCCACCACAGTGCCAGACAACAACGTCAACCTACTATCTCTAAGAACCAAGCTTCCTTCCATGGTGAACGTTCACCCAAAGCCTCCGATGCCCTCCCTCTCCCTCTCTACCTAACTAACGCCATTTTCTTCACCCTCTTCTTCTCTGCGGCTTACTTTCTTCTCCACAGATGGCGCCACAAGATCCGAAAATCCACTCCCCTCCACGTTGTCACTCTCTCGGAGATTGCCGCCATTGTCTCCCTCATCGCTTCGTCCATTTATCTGCTTGGATTCTTTGGCATCGATTTTGTTCAGTCCTTCATTGCACGAGCCTCCAACGACGCTTGGAACCTCGACGACGGTACCGCCACCGATCCTAATTATCTCCTCAAAGAAGATCATCGCCTCGTCACTTGTCCTCCTCCCATTTCTGCTCCTCCTCCTCTAATTTCACCTTTAGCCTCCCAGGAAGACGAGGAGATCGTCAAATCGGTTGTTTCTGGTACCATCCCTTCGTATTCTCTGGAATCCAAGCTCGGCGATTGCAAACGTGCAGCTCTTATACGGCGGGAGGCTATCCAGAGGATGACCAGAAGGTCGCTCGAGGGTTTGCCTCTCGAAGGATTTGACTACGACTCCATTTTAGGGCAGTGTTGCGAAATGCCGGTCGGTTACGTGCAGATTCCGGTGGGCATCGCCGGTCCGTTGCTGCTTGACGAGTGTGAGTACTCGATTCCGATGGCGACTACGGAGGGTTGTTTGGTCGCTAGCACGAACAGAGGTTGTAAGGCGATATACGTCTCGGGTGGTGCTACGAGCATAGTGTTGAGGGACGGCATGACGAGAGCGCCTGTTATTAGATTTGGATCAGCAAAAAGAACAGCTGAATTGAAGTTCTTCTTGGAGAACCCTGACAATTTCGATGCCTTAGCCGTTGTTTTTAACAGGTTTAGTTTGTATTATTGATGAAATAAAATTAGGATTTTCCGGTTATCTTCGTCTTATGATCTTTAGCTGAAATGTACGAGGGGATGTGGTCAGGTCGAGTAGGTTTGCGAGACTCCAAAGCATTCAATGCTCAATTGCTGGAAGAAACCTTTATACGAGATTTAGGTGCAGCACTGGCGATGCAATGGGCATGAACATGGTTTCAAAAGGTGTTCAAAATGTCCTCGACTTTCTTCAGACTGAATTTCCTGACATGGATGTCGTTGGCTTATCTGGTATTAAGCTCGTTTTGCCTGAGTGGTTATGTTATTTATTATACCCAGTGGAGTGGTTATGTTATTGTTATTGATTTGATTCGCTAGGTAATTTCTGTTCGGACAAGAAAGCTGCAGCTGTAAACTGGATTGAAGGACGTGGTAAATCAGTAGTTTGTGAGGCAATTATCAAGGAAGAGGTGGTGAAGAAAGTGCTAAAAAGCAGCGTTTCTTCTCTTGTAGAGCTGAACATGCTCAAGAATCTGACTGGTTCTGCGATGGCCGGTGGTCTTGGGGGATTTAATGCCCATGCAAGTAACATGGTATCTGCAATCTTCATAGCGACTGGGCAGGATCCGGCTCAGAATGTAGAGAGTTCTCAGTGCATCACAATGATGGAAGCTGTGAACGATGGGAAGGATCTTCATATCTCTGTAACCATGCCTTGCATAGAGGTAAAAAGAAGAGATTAATTAGAATTCATTTGATTTATTAGTCCTAGTTCTACTTATACTACTCTATGCTTGGGCTTCGATTCAGGTTGGCACAGTCGGAGGTGGGACGCAACTTGCATCTCAGTCAGCTTGCTTGAATTTGCTGGGCGTGAAGGGGTCAAATAAAGAGTCACCAGGTTCACACTCTAGGCTATTGGCAACTATAGTGGCTGGTTCAGTTTTAGCTGGCGAACTGTCCCTCATGTCTGCAATATCAGCTGGGCAACTTGTACGGAGTCATATGAAATACAACAGATCAGTGAAGTAATACGATATTGATTGCTGTAATTAAAGTTGGTGGTTTGGGAAAGGAAAATGCGTCTGGGGACACTCCTCTGCCAAATTATTCGTCAGTCAAGGTGGTCAATGAGTCGTGTAATATTTAATTAAATGCTCCTGCTAAAGTCTTTGGTGTA
The DNA here is from genome assembly GCA_032467995.1 of Erythroxylum dillonii. Lineage (NCBI taxonomy): Eukaryota > Viridiplantae > Streptophyta > Magnoliopsida > Malpighiales > Erythroxylaceae > Erythroxylum > Erythroxylum dillonii. Next base: position 24,512 of record JANKYE010000002.1, on the reverse strand, counting down.
TGTTGTGTCGTACGTATCTGATGTATTGTATTGCCAAAATATTCTTTTGTTGTGTTTTGTTTAGGGACCAGAACCAGATCGTGGTCCTTCCTAGTTAGAACTTTCAATATTTTCCTAATTGATTGAATTATATAAATAAGCACTGTAAATCTATGCGTAGCGGTAGATTAATTAATTGCTCGTCATATTTGGGCCAGTACTGTAACCCAATAGGTTTGCAAAGTTATGGGCCTTAATTGGTAAAGCCCACAGATGCATATCTATATAAACGGTTTAATTTGACATGGACAAAGTAGCCTGCCTCTATTATTCTCTTCCCGCCTTGTACTGAGGTCCTGTGTGTTCCGGAAGGAAACTGAATTGATTTGCGGGAACAAGGAGACTGACGAAGCTCAGAGATCATCCTTATACTTCTTCCTACGTTAGACTTATCGACACCTCTTTGTACTATAAAACTAATATGCTTCTTGTGAGTTTTAGAAAACCTAATCTATTTCTTACAAACTTCTTCTTTGCCTCTGGTCGGGTCGGCCATATGAGGCCCGGCCTAGGGGGCCCAACTTCAAGCCCATGCGCTGACAGCCCGGTAGTAAGAGATCGACTCCCATGCAAACGCAATGATTTACGTGAAGACCTAAACC
>JANKYE010000002.1:7957-23771 GCA_032467995.1 Erythroxylum dillonii | reverse complement strand
GTGAAGACCTAAACTTAATGGCAACCTACGGTATATATAAGGTACTGATCAACCGTGATTGAGGTACGAACTCAAAATCCTAGTCGTCTCTTTGTTTACCGAAACTTAAATTCTCTCACAATACTGACTTGAGCGTCGGAGGGGCCTTCCGGGACACAACCCCCGGAGAGTCTCTACTTGTTTTGCAGATATCACTCAACCGAAGCTCCACGAAATCATGTATCAGAATGACGATATCCCAGTCCAGCAAAATCTGGCTAAACCAGCCTCCATTTGTTAGGTCTCACAGCAATTCGCTCATGTTATCTGAAGTTAATAAGAGCACAATTCAGAGCAGTTGAAAGAAGATTCATGCTTCTATATATGCGACTGTGCACACGTTATATATTATTATTCTGACTACGAGGTTATATTTGTCAAAGATCTACGCTTTTCAGCTCTATATTACAAGAGTTGCACGCCGGCCTAAAATTTGTATGTGGTTTTGTTAAGGTACCAACACTTACGTTCTATGTTTGATAAGGTCAAAATCGCAGACAATTCTTGAGTGGAGTAATTGGTTCTATGCATCTCATTCTATATCTTATTTTATCTGGAGCAGCTTTGTGTGCCTAACCAATCGACTTGTGATAGTTAGGAATTCAAAAGACTACATAAGATTTTTTGCCGTGTTTGAATTTCAAGAATGGTGGGAAAAAAGGAAAAGGAACCTAACTTTGCAGGCAGCTGTTTATAGTTTTAAGTTCTCAGATGCTGCCATTTGTAGATCTACAGTTTACATGAGCGAATTGCTTTCAGATTTGTTAGTTTTATGAATGAGAAGTGAGGTGATGCATGATATTTGGTATATAGCAGAAAACTAAACAATGGCGTCCACAGTAACTTTTTTCTATTCTTCATTTATATGTGTGTCGTCCTTATAAAGGGTGGCTCATGGATCCTCACCATCATCAACGATCAAGGCTTTACTATTGCATCAGTGATCAGTGAATTTCTTCAATGCTATGTTTGATATGCATTGTAAGTGGATAAAGTCTTGCTCTCATATGCCTGGAATTCTCGTACAATCTGTTGTGACGCTTGAGGAATCGTGCTGTTATTGCCCTCTTATACTTGGTAAAAAGTCAACTGTTGGTTTGTGAATGGAAAAGATTATTCTTCAGTGTCATGCTTACAATTTCTCATATTTATTCTATTATAATTTTGTTCAAATAAGGGAATGAGTAGTTTCAGTTCTTCAATTCAGAAGAAATTAACCCATATAATGGGTGAAAATTAGTACTCTTCATCATCCACTTGTGATGTGTAGTGTTGGGTGAAGCGCTAGAGTTAAGAGTTTCTCTCAAATTTTGTTTCTTTTTTCTCTTTACCTGTTGGGCCTCTGCTTAGCTGTGAGTATGAATGGTGCTCTTGTGCTTCGTATGGCCCAACTCGGGGCTCCAGCTGTGGAGTCAATGGTGCTCTTGTACTTCTAGTGGTATTATAAATTTGTTGCGAACTGTCGGTAAATTTTATACACTAATCCATTTGCGTTAGCGGATGAGTAGGCGGCTCTTATTCTCTTAATGCCCAATATGATAATATTTGATTAATGTATAGTCTTCCCTGATTCTCTTATGCCTTTTAATATAAAATTAGCCCACTCGATTACTTGTGCTCCATTCTTTGATTAGTTTAGTTTCTGGTCCCCAACTAATTACCAATAGCCGACTAAGGTCTTGATTTCCACAACGGAAACCATAATACTTTTTTGCATTATCTTATCTTAGAGTTTCAAAAAATATTCTCTCATGTCGATAACTAATTAAGCATTTTGATTCTTAGTGAAACCATTGCGCCAACTTTTGAGTGATCAATGAATGATTGACATTGAGGTACAATGAGAACTATAGTAAAACATCACATCAATGCGGTGTTGTGGCTATTGATACTTATTTGTATTTGATTAACGCTAAATTGACTATATCTGCTTATTTCTCATCAGATTAGAGAAAGAGAGACACAGGAAAGACATAGATGCCTTGCTTTGGCCGTCTAGCACCCACAAATGGGAGGGAGGTTTTAAGCATATATATATATATATATAAAGCAGCGATTCTGGTGCTAACTGCTCTTAATCTGTTATGTCAGAATCCCAGAAAGACGTATTCTAGCTGTCTATCATGACTTATGAGTAACCAACAGTAATAACAGCTGAGCTCTAATTCCACTAAATCTCTATATGTAGTATTTTTTTCGATAGATTCTCCATTTTATTAAGTTTAACTGTGAGTCTCATCAGGAGATTCTTACGTACCACACAATTCATAAATCTAAGTTTCATTTTTCTGGTGACGAATTGGAAACAGTTCTTTGGTTATGATCGGCTTCAAAGTTTTGTAACAATTGGCTCATAAAAAGGTAATAAGATATATGATTAAGTTCTTTTTTTATAAATAAAGTATTCCGCTTTGCTTCTTAATTACTCGTAGATTTGATAAGTGATGGTCTTAATTACATAATTGTATATTAATATTTTCTCTTTCTTGGTAGTGGTCAAGTGCTTTTCCATTTATTTATACGATCGATATGCTCAAATTTATCTCTTGGTTTTGTTTGTTTTCCCTTTCGCTTATGGAGATCTATTTGTGGTTTCCAATAGTTCATTCGTTTAAAATAACGAAGTAGTTTTACTTGTCATAAAGGCCTGTTCTTTTTAGTTGTCATTGTAGTTTTATGATGGTAGAAATGCAATCCAAGTTGGTGAAAGTTAGTTTTAAGGGAAGCATTCAAGTTTAAGCTGTGGTGATCTTGGTGGGAGAAAGTAGCAGATTTGGAGATGTCAGGAGGAGGATGTAATCATAAGGATGTAATAACAAGTAGTAGCAGCAGCAGCAGCAGTGGACGCGCAGGTTCTCGCTACGTTCTTCAGCTTTTGCGGCTAGAAGCACCAAATAATAATGAAGCCCACAATAACAACACCAAAGTCGATGCAGCCATCACCCGACGACTAAGAGGCCGCCCACCTGGCTCCAAGAACAAGCCCAAACCCCCAGTCATCGTCGCTCAGGATAGGCCTAATGCCCTCCGATATCATGTCCTCGAAGTAGCCTCTGGTGCGGACATTGTGGAGAGTGTGTCCACTTATGCGAGGAAGAGAGGGAGAGGTGTCTCTGTGCTTAGCGGAAGCGGGGCAATTGCCAATGTTACGTTTAGGCAAACTGCAGGCACTGTCGTTACTCTGCACGGAAGGTTCCACATTCTTGCACTTTCCGGTGCACTACTTCCGCCTTCTGCTGGAGGCCTCTCCATATTTTTGTCCAGTGCACAGGGTCAGGTGGTGGGAGGAAGTGTTGTTGGGCCTCTGCTAGCTTCAGGACCCGTGGTATTGATGGCTGTTTCCTTTTCAATTGCGGTTTACGAGCGCTTGCCTTTGGATAATGAGGAAGCTGTGCATGTTCAGCCCAAGGCTTCCCAGTCTTCAGGTATTACGGCAAGTGGACATCATGGTGACGGTGTAGACAACTGCAGCAGTGGTGGTAGCAGTGGTGGAAGGGTTGCTCTCTTTAACGGGAGGAATTATCAAATTTCAGGTGATTTAAGTGGAAGATGCCTTGAATTTAAATAAATGGTGAACTTGATCCGATTACCCAACATGCAATGAGTGGCTGAAGATCGAACTATATATATATATATATATGTTTGGCTGCCTCAACTGAGTTGTTATAGCTATATATGCAAAGCGGGAGAAGTGGATTGCTTATTATTAGTTACCAAAGAAGTTACCAATTACTAGCATTTGCTCTAAAGTCTAGGTTAAATCAGTTCAAAGCTGTACCGCAAATATTCAGTAACACTGCACAGTATCAGTATGTATCTACAAAGCCTAATATTTAATTCCTGATTCCACCTCCATACTTTTCTACCCTGGAAAAGGAAAACTGACGCATCCAATTCCGACTGCTAGAAACAAAGTCAGCTGGATAATTGCTCAAAGGGGACACGTACGTGGAGTCGACCATGCAGACTTACAATTGCAGAAGTATGAAGCGGATCAATCCTAGAAGGCAAGACTACCACCTGCTCAACAAGCCCAAACAAAGAAACTAATCATTATTCCCAACAAGACGAACACCTAATCACATACATCGTCATACTTTATGAACACAAAGATATGATGACTATGAGCACTTTGGTAGCCTAGTCTATAGGCTATAACATGCAAGCAAAAGTAATAATATATGCCCCCTTGAATCTTCAACCACGACAGAAAAACTATTAGCCCAAATTATGGAGAGACCTTTGCCACTTTTAAATGGAGCAATAAATACCTTCTTAAAGGGTGTTATGCCCCACGGATTATCAAGCTGCTCTGGTTGACCTGTTATAACCAGGCGTCCCGCAGGATCGGACTGAACTCGCACCTGAATCCACCAAAACATACAAGTCAAGAATAAAACTCTCTAGCTCAGAAACATAAGCTGTAACAAATTGCTACTAAAACATTTTTAACCTTAAAAATGGTACAAACCGCTCAGCCTTTAACTGATGCCAAGGCTCCTGCCGCACCAGGAAGGCACCAGTTGAAGTACAAGATTAATGAACTTAGAGACTGCAGGCTCAAAAATGGACTATCTCAATTACAGATCAAACACTATGCTTGTGGTCCAAAGTACACCACTACATTGAAGGACAATGCATTACCTAAATCTGACAGCAGGATTTATTATCACAAGAAATCACTCAATAAACCACTGAGGAGCTGTTTCCCTATACGTGTTTAAGATTGCAACTGAAAATCAGTTTCACGTTGATTACACCAAGCACGTCTGTTCAACTAATCAAACTCAAATGCACGAATTCAATCTCACAGGCTCTCCTGTCAATCATCCAAATTGCTCCCTCTCTCTGTGTACACATGCATATGTGTGTGTGTTTGGGTGGGTATCTGTATCCTTCAAGAGTCTCCCGTGTAGATTATGGGGAATAGGACCACAAAACTATTTACAGTTTTTTATTTCCAAGATCATAAGAACTGGATGCCACAAACAAAAAGGTAACCATTTCATTATAGTAAATCACTAACCTAAGGAAAAAAAAGGGCCTAAACTTAGCAAAATGTGGAGGGCATAAATTAAAAGGTTTCAAGGAATTACTCACCTCCTCTCTCAAAAGCCCAGGGACCAAAGCATATACTTCATAGCAATCTTTCTGAGCATAAAGATTGTTAGTTGTTACGATATAAAGAATTTGGCAAACAGATAAGAAAAGGGAGACTTATAGAAACAAGCAAACATATACTCACAGTTTCCCGCACATTGATCTTTACCCAATCAGCAGGAGGTCCAATGTCAACAATCTCTGGCTCCAGTCTAGTCACATAAGTTGAAAAAGAAAAAGATTTACAATTCATTAAAACAATATAAGCATTCACAAAACAAGCCAGTACAACAAAACGCAAATGTACAGAAATAATCAATTGAGAGGTAGAGGAAATAAGAAACAATAATAATCAATTGAGAGGTAAGAGGAAATAAGAAACAATAATAATCAATTGAGAGGTAAGAGGAAATAAGAAACAATAATAATCAATTGAGAGGTATAGGAGATGAGAAACACTAATAATCAATTGAGAGGTAGAGGAAATAATAGCAATCTTAACTCCCTATCTGCTTCATTAGTTCCATGCTTGTCAGCAGGGTCCATGTTGTTAGTCTTCTGTTTGTGTATGCCTGATTCAAACAACCAGAACAAAAGAATAAGACTTGGCACAAACAACAAGTTAGACAGAGAAATCTTTAGACTAGTCGCCTACCAATGCTTTTCAGAGGTTTTTCACGCTTAGTTGCAGTATTCAAGTTCTTGTCCTGTAAAAAACAAAAAATAGAAAGGCATTACTGCAGACCAAAGTATGTAGAAGATAATGGGAGAGCACAGAGGTTCTAAAAATTGGTGTTTAGATTTTCAACTAACCTTAATAATAGGCTCACTTATCTCACCATACCCCAGAAGACGCTGAGCATGCCAACCCTGCATAGCACGAGTTGCAGCAATTCTTCTTTCCCTGCCTGATCCTGACCCTGGTGGTTGGTAGCCACTTGTCTACACAAAGAACTAACGACTCAGGAGAGAGAAAGAGATGCAAAGGGCTAAAGATAAACAGATAAAAGGAGAGAGACAGCAAATGGGAGTATTATTTGGTCTAGCATTAGAAACAGAAAACAGATGAAACAATTGAACAAAAACATCAAGTAATCTGGTTAAATTTCACCGTTTTACTATGTTACATGTTTCTTTCAAGATCATTGCAGCCAATTGAGTAAATAACGAGTCACTACCTCTTTTTCAACATTAGTTGATTGATGCACAGGTGAACCTGGGAGCTGGAGCTCACCATTTTGTCTTTTATGCTTTTCATATTCCAAAAGTGCCTGCATCAAGTAAAGGCAAACCATTAAGAGAATAAATACACAGTATTTACTAATAAGTAGCAGTACTGATCAACCATAAGAGTAAAAGTTTTTGGTAAAGCTGATTAAAACATCTAAGCTTGTGTACTTCCTTCTGGAGTTCAACAATCATAAATGGACAACTAAACAGATTTGGCAATACAAGAGTATAATGGCCTTGAGATTCAAGGCAAATTTGAAGTTTTATTGCTGGAATGCAGCAGAAGCTGCAAAGAAGGTTTGCTAAAGGCTTTAAAAAGTGCTAGTGGACAATCACTGTTATTTCCAGAGTGTTAACTTAAAAGGATTTTCATTTCCCTCTTTGGGGCAAAAGTGTCTTTCACTTCCTTCTTTGGGGTGAGAGTGGTGTATGGCTTTTAGTACAGAGAGGCAGGGTGGAAATGTCATATGAGGAATCTCATAACATCATGGTTCAACATAATACTAATTGCTGATAAAGAACATCAATACCTTCTCATAGAAAATGCGGAATGTCCACGAGACAGTTGTGCAGGTCCTGTGAGACAGATAGAAAGACAAGGCCAAATAGATTGATAAAACATTTGGGTAACAGGTCAATTCATTCAAATGTTGATTGACATAAATTACATCACAGGAAATACCTATAAAGAATAAGATAAGAAAGAATAATTTGGTATGCATTTAGACAAGTATGTAGACATGTATAAGATGTATCAAGTATTTTGTAGTTAAAATAAAATAAAGAACTGTCTGAATGATGGTTCAAAGCAATCCTTACTTAGGAGGGTGGAAAGACTCTCCAACTTGCCTCCACAACTTGGATGCAGTGACCTAAAAATGTAGAAATGACTCATAAATTAATATCAACAAGCACCTAATAATTCATGAAGGGTGCTTAAGCACAGGCAACATCAAAGGAGATTGATGACAGGAATTTTGATAATCTGCAGTAATAATATTAAACCAACACGGTCCAGAATATCATGCATAAAGCATAAATGCACACATACTACTTCATAGCCACCCAATTTGATGACAGCTCTCCATAACCTAACTCCATTAAAAAAGAAGCAGAAATTAGTCTGTAACATACAAGCAAGCGGGGATTGATTGTTAATCAAAGTCAACTGCAAAATTAAACGTACTTCAAACAATTCAATGGCTCTCCATAAAACTTAGGAGGCTTGAACTCCAAAGCATTTTCCCTGTAGAAAGTTTCAAGCTCCTTCATGAATGATGCTCGCTCCTCTGGAGTTCCAGACTCGTCGGACTCCCCCCTCTGCAAGCCAGAAAGGAGGCGATCCTCTTGTTGAACATTCATTATAACAAAACTACATATTAAACGCCTTTAATCAACTTACCTCCACATCAGTCCACACACTCTTGGATTTGGACGAAATGTCATGCTTTGATTTATGAGTAGGATATTTTTTGAGCGGAAGAGGAGTGGCGGTTTCAGGTTGACGTTCAAAATTTTCCCTATCACCATCACCAAATCTGCGTTCAGGCAAGTTTTCACCACGGGCACCATTAGGATTGGACTCTAGGACAGGTTTATCTTCAGGTGGACCATCAAATTTCTGTTCAGGTACTTTATCTTCTCTGACATCATTACCGTTAGCAGCAGGAGAAATTTTATCTTGAGAAGAAACTAGAACATCAGGCAAATCATGAGAGGGAGGTTGAACATCGGTCATTGGAACATCAGATGGCAATGTGAGGGTGTTATCACCGTCAGTTACTTGGTGGTGTGCATCAGATTGCTGATTCTGTTGCGCTTGAACACCGTCCTCGACAGGTTTGACACCAGGGTCGTCTTCCAAATCTTGGGCTGGCATCTCAGTGTCTGTCATGAATATTTAGGCTGGAAGGATCGATCGCCACTATTTTATTTAAAAAAAAAGATTAGAATGAGCACATGAAAAAGGAAATTTTGTTGAAGGCTACACTAAAGTTGAAAAAAGCCACAAATAAATAAACACTCAACAAAGGATCAAATTCTAATCGTAAATGCTTGTTCAACCTCCCGAAACAAAGCAGAAGGAAGAAAAAAAGCTATAAATCCAACCAAAAATGAAACAAGCAATTTCAATTCTATCAAGCTAATAGAAGGAATACTGCATCCTTTCAGTAATGGAGATATAAATATAAAATTGATGTTTAAATGAGATCGACAAAAGGAATAGGGAACAATGTGGATGGGAAAAGAGAGCTTGCCTTGCCTGTGAAATAGGGAGGAATTAGGGTTTGGGGGCAGCGGCTAGGTTAAGGAGAATGAGATGAGGGAAGTAAACACAAAAAAGAAGAAACAAAGAGAGAGCGACGGAGATGGTGTGTGGTGTCGTGAAATGGAACAACGCTGAATCCAGTCCTTCATGTCATGCCAACAAACAGCTGAACCTGAACCAGAACCAGAACCAGAGTCAGACAAATCTCGCGCTCGACTCAGCAGCGGAGCCACTGGGCCTCATTTGACGACGGGGTCTTCATTTACCAATCTGCCCTCCTCAATTCCCGTATTTTACATTGGGCCTAAGCGTAGCCTAAAGGCCCTAATGTTAGCGGATTGGTTTCCAAAGCCCAATTCAAATGAATATATAAATTAATGCTTAAAACTAACGTAGACTTACATTAACAAATTAAAACCAATATTAACGAATTATCTTCTTAAACATTATTGGTTGCATTAACCACTAATTGGGTTCTTCTCTGATTTGATATTCTATATAAATTGATCTATGGAACCAGGACTTACACAAATTGGATTGTTCCTTCCTATCATAGTAAATGACTCACATGGATAGTCAGATAGCACAAGCAAAACTTTTTACATAGATGGTAGGTAGTTCTTTTCCCTAGGCCCTAGCTGCCACTGTGTTTTCCTTGTGTATAGTATACTACTCCTATATTATCCGCCATCCCCACTGTTCTAATTACAACTCTTCTACAACTTCAAATCAACCAAACCGTCAAAGAAAATGTATTATTTGTGGATTTTAATAAGCACACCTCATTCACTCTTTCAGATTAAGCCTCACCTTCTCAACCTTAACTGATACCTTCATTCTCTGCTCCTCAATATCTTTTAGTACCGCCAGCAGTTTTGCTCGATATGCTTCACATCGCTCACTTGCATGTTCCAGTTCAATGGTCAATTCCTGAATTTTCTGATCCTCGTCCTAAACAAAAGACAACCAAATAACTTCATCTCTTGTTAAAAACTTGGATTTCTATAAAATTCATGCCATGCATCACACCACATCAAGATCGCAAGAAGCAGATTTTACAGACCATGTCAACCTTTCTATGTCGACCACACAAGAATGCATCAAGGAATTAAATAAATCATGTTATGCACAAATTATTTAAATATCCATCTCTATGTCAATAAACCTAAAACATTATGTAGTTATATTTATGTAGAGAGCCGTGAGCACAATAGATTTCCATGGAAGTGCAGAAAATGACTCTCTGATTCCCTCGAATTCATTAAATAGCTAATGCTGCATATGTTGTAACTGTAAAAGCACAACCAGAGAACGCACAAGACGTTTAGAATATCAACTTGCAACATCCTTGTATCAGTAATAAAATGTGGAAGCATAATCAAGAGGCTCGTCTTATAAGGGCAGAACAGAACGCATAACGGTCTTATATGAGGAAGGAACTGACCAGACAGCACAATTTGTGCTGTTCTCGACCACCTTCAATTATAGTATCTTGTACATCTGCAGGACCAAGCTCCTTTGCAGCAGCGATCTTCTTCACAGCCTCATGAAGAGCATTTATTGCCACATTATAGATATGTTCTGATCTTGCCCCGTCTTCTACATACTTCATGGCTTCTCTACATAGACTACTACTGCGACCAGCAATAGACCCCAAAGAATTACTGAAAGGTCTGCAGTAGTTTCCATCCAAGATAACCCCACTTTTGGCATTTTTGGTCCACCGTTTTAAAATGTAACGTGATGGAAGTGTAAGAACATTTGTTACCCTAAAAACTGCTAATATGTGTCTACAAATGATACCTGAAAACTCAAACATTTGGCAGCTACAACTAGCTCTCTTTTCAAAAACATTGAACCTAATCAAGTGCGCCTTGTAATCTTCATCAAACTTTGCTGCTCTAAAAGTAATTGTTGATCCCATGTCACCTATTACAGTTGCAGCATAAGCAAGCGTCTCAACTAATTCATCTTGGAATTTCGTAAATATCTTCCTTGTATATAGATCTGCAGCTTGTTTTTCCATAGGTGATGGTGTTTTTAAGACTGGAAGGGCATTTATTGTATCGTAATCTGCTTTTACTTCCTTTTCATATCGATTGGCAATTGCTTTCTCATACTGCTTAAGGAGTATTTGCACATTTGTGGACGCATTTATATATCCATCAAAGTATGAGCTGATACTATCACTTCCTTGCATTATGTACATCTCACCAAAAAATACATCCCGGAGATAAACAGGAACCCACTGCTGGCGAGCCTCATACATTGATTGAAGCCATTCGCTCTGCTCGAGGTCATATCCCCGAAGAAGTGACTCCCAACATGTCTCAAATTCATCTATGGTGTCCGTCAAGTTGATGCACCTTTGAAACTCAGCTTCAAAATTGGGATGAGAGTGATAAACATGAGACAGTTGCTCTTGAGCCGCTCTAAAAACATTCCATTTACACAATCGGTGGCGGGTCTCAGGAAAAACTTGTGCAATAGCTGTCCGAATTATTCTATCCTGGTCTGTTGTGATTGAGATGGGATGCCGACGAGACATAGCAGAGAGCCAAGTCTCAAACAGCCACACAAAAGATGACTCTGATTCGTTCAGAAGTAATGAGCATCCGAATAGCACTGGCTGCCCATGATGGTTCAACCCAGTAAATGGTGCAAATGGAACCCTGTAGCGATTTGTCCTACATGTAGTGTCAAAAGTAACAGTATCACCAAAGTAGTTATAATTCCTTCTTGAATTTGCATCAGCCCAGAAGACGTTTCCTGTTGAGTTCTCACAATCACCCTGGACGGCATAAAAGAAATTATGATCCTCTGCCTGCATTTGCCTCAAATAGTCAAAAACAAGTTGACCACCACAGCCAAGAGTCCTCTGTCTACTACTACTCATATAGTTTTGGCAATCGACTTTAGTAAATCCGACATTATGAATTCCCCCAGATTCTCTGATAAGCACAGCCATAATTTCACTTGGACCCATGCCAGCAGCTTGGAGTGTATCAATGAGGCTTCGTGCAGAACCGGACACGTGCCTATGAGATCGGAGGCGATGCACCATATCAGGAGGCACAAGCTCATGATTGTGTTCTTTAAACAACTTAGTGACAAGCCATTTCCCAGAAGCCTGTTTCTTAACAGTCAATTGAGCCTTGCACCCAACTCTAGTAATAGTGCGCTGTCTTTTAGACCGATTCTCATTAGGCTCGCGGCGAAATCCTTGACGAGAACACACAATTTGGCGGCAAATGATAGAGCCATCTCGACGGGAGCGCTGATAAACGCTGACCCTAGTGCTAAAACCAGTACGGCGAGCATATGAATTGTAGAAGATGCGGGCGGACTGTTCAGAGTCAAATTCGAGACCTTGAAAAGGCTCGAGAATAGGTTCAGAAGTGGAGGGAGTAAAGGAATGTTGATAATGGTAATCATGACTTTCCAAGTCAAGGGTTGTGGCATCAGAATCGGGATCAAATTCCATCACATCTAGAGAACCCCAAGACTAAGAGTACATTTTGGGTTCCTGATAGGATAATACGTATACGTGAAAAGGAGGGGGAAAAAGAAAAAGAAGAAAACTGACCTTGACCTTAAGACGCTGAACGGAAGTCTTCTTCTTCGTGAGATAAAGAGACCACAACTAAAACACACGCGTTGTGTTTGAGTCTTCTTCTTCGTGAGATAAAGAGACCACAACTAAAACACACGCGTTGTGTTTGAGTGGTGGCGAAGAGGAGGGAATTTGAGATTGTTGGTTCTGAAACCACGTCTTTTCACTCTCTTTATTCTCATCATTATGTCGAAATTATTATAATTAATTCCTCTCATCTTTCTCCAATCAACTCATGTGACATATTTTGGGTCTAAACTTGTGGATTCTGATTCTTCATTCAGTTTTGAACTTACCAGAACTTTCTGGTCAAGTACTTTTGGCTTATCTTTGCACGTAAAAAGAAAACCTATCCTTCTGTATCTATCTGTTCAGCGAAGCCGAATCAGTTAGTCTTCAAAATGGCTTTTATACTTTATAAAATCTGGCTGCTAACGGTAACAGTAAACAACCATAACAAAAATTTCCATGAGTTACAATCCTTATCGTAATATGTCAACTTAACAAGACTAACATGAAAGGAAAAAAGATAGCTCAACAGCTGACTTGTGCCTGAAGTTCAGATTACAAATAAAGAACAAGGAGACCCCTATGTCCATAAGTATGTATGTCTCAAACCATACACAGCTAGCTCGAAGGTGACTGAAAAAATAAATGAAAATTTTAAAAGGATGTCTGGTTGTTGGATTTAGTTGAAGACATAGCAGAGAGAACTTCTGTAACGGAAGCCATGACACTCAAAGCAGCCTTCAGAACTTCCTGAGAACACCCTGGTTTAACAATTGCTCGTACCTGGCAATCACAAGAAATAATTAGTCAACTGAATAACTTATTGTCAATTTTCAACAAGGTTTTACTCATATTTTTAGCCTCAAGGACTACTATAGATAAATTTGAGGGAAAGAACAAATAAATACCAAGACAGATTTTATCCTCTTACTACTTTTTCCCCTCAAAAGTTACAACGAGGAATTTATTTTATAATAGTCAATCTGATCTACAAATATCTATTCATAAATGAAAGGCCTCGGTTGATGATTAAGGATCACTCCCAAGTTATTGCTCTACCAGGTAAAGCAAAACACAGTCAAAGGAAATAATGGAATGCCAAGCAAAGGAAAGAGAAAATCGAAGTGTGTGCTACCTTCTCAAGGTATCCCTGCAGTTCTTTGATCCGTCCCATGTAATCCTGATCTTCAACACAAAGGGTTACAGCCTTAGCATCAGCACCAGGGCCATCAAATTGAAGAGGACCAGGATTTCTATACAGATCATCCATCAAAAACTTTGTGGCGTTTTGCCTTAGCAGCCTGCAACCAAAGCCATACAGGAAATTAGCTATCTCTATACAGATCATCCATCAAAAACTGTGGCGTTTTGCCTTAGCAGCCTGCAACCAAAGCCATACACGAAATTAGCTATCTCATATTGAGAACTTGGGACAAGATTTTTGGCTGTTGTTTGCAATCAGTATTGATGTTGTCGCCTAGCAGTAAACATCGTGCTGTTGTCAATATATCATCAGCCGGTATAGTTCAGGTGATCCAAACAATAAAAATTCAAAGTTTTTGCATCACGTGGATCACATACACAGATGTTATCACACTGATTGATTTCATTCGTACTTGGCTTTGAACTACCACCATCTGCCAAATCTCCGTACAAGCCATATTTGTACATAAAGTTTAGGTTATGAGAGAGAAAAGGTGGGAAGAAAAAGCGTTCATACTCGTATGCTTTGCCTTTCAAATCCACAGTAGCTGGATGAATTGCAGGTTTTCCAATTGAAGAAGCACCAGGACTTTGGGCCCATCGCTTCACACTCATCATTGCCTAGTGTTTACGGAATGCACAGAAGTCAATAATTTGTTACAACAGTGCATATATGCCATACGCAAATTGGAAAAAATTACAAGACAAAGAAGGATCAGTTCAGAAGAGGCAACTACAAAGTAGAAAGCAGAAAACAAAAACGAACACGTAACTGTAATTGGAGCGGCACCACAACGCCACTTGTTCACAGGGTTCTTCAGGTTAGTTAAAGTAGCCATGTACCCATTTAAACCAGCTGCTAAAATATGGTAACAGATATGCCCAAGGACCTGTACGTATGTAGTTCCACAATAAACAAATGACACTTAAATGCTATAAAGTTAAGAGGATTGCAGTTAAAACTCCTTTCCATGACATACAAAAGCATAGTCACAGTCGAACTTTGAAGGCAATGATCCCCTGGCCTGATAACCGAAAAAATGACAAATGGCGTTAAACTTTTTCCCCTTGTATGTGCCTTCTTTCTGGTCAAAACACCAAGACAAAGAAGCGATTAGCTTAAGATTCAAGATGAACAACTACAAGATCAAACATCCCACTTTAGTTAAAACAAAAATTATTTAAAATCATGTTAGTGTAAGCTCCTGTGTTACTTAAAAAAATGCACATTATGGTAAATAAAAATGAAAAAGTTTGAATTTTCGCCTCCATCTGGGATTACATACATTAAGGTACATAAGGAAGTAGGCTGAGTCAGCCTAGGTCCCATATCCTACGTTAATGGACATGGCCATCTTACCAAGCGTTTATTCATTTCTATCTCCACAAGATGTGCTAGGAGTTTCTCAGTCTCAATCTGGAGAATAAATGACAGACAATAAATCAATATCCATAAGTTCTAATAGTTCCTTTTTAACAGAATCTCATCCCCCATACCTGTGATAACTGTGCCGAGTCATCTGATTCCGGGTAAAGAAGAATCTGTATGGTAAAGATAAAAAGTTAGGCAAAGTGAACCTATCGACCTAAAGTGACATACATTTTCCGATGTGTATTCAAGGGAAATTCAAACCTGTTTCTTAATAAAGGGTGGCAAAAATTCAAATAAAGCCGATGCCCATGGCGAAAGTTGCAATGAGATCTTATCGGGGCTAACACCTTGCTTGAGTAAACTATGTATTTCCTGATAGTTTCAGAACCTTTGATCGTTAAGCACATCTTTAGGCATTCAAAGCAATTGACTATCAGGCTACATGCATATAAATGAGTATTATACTAGTGTAGGAGAGAGATTTACCTTCAAAAGAGCATACATCTCTGGAATGCTTTCTATCAGTCCCTCTGGCAGTAGAATGACTCCATGGTTTTTATCTGACACAATCAATTCTCATCAGATGTCCATAACAGAACAAGATGAGCTAAAGTTACTAAAGCAAATTAGTTAACGTCATCATCACTAAATGGGTAACTAAGTAAAGATGTATTGATAAATGATTCATAAGCTTACAGCCAAGGAGTGGAGTAGTTAAAGGCAGGGTAAACTAACCCTGTATTTAATACTCCCTCCGATTCATAATAAGTGTCGTTTTAGATATATTTTAATTATTCAAAATAAGTGTCATTCTGGTAGAACCAGCAACTCAGCAATGAATTTACATATATAGTAAATATATATATATAAATATACGTATATGATGTTAGTGCGGGAGGGGAGCTGACAACCGTATGATTGGTTGTCAGCTAACCGAATCTGTTATTCCTAACAGATTCATAGTATAAATAACCAATAG
>JANKYE010000001.1:26693299-26709541 GCA_032467995.1 Erythroxylum dillonii | reverse complement strand
ATAATAATATCATTAATTAGACATAATGATAATCATAATACAAACTATTGAATTACAAACCATTCATAATAAAAATATCATTGAATTACATCTTCCTAATCATATTAAAGACTAGAGACATATTCGTCATTTGCACTATTTTCTGTCTCTGTCCCCTGCAACCAAACACATCTGCCCTGGAGACGGAGACAAGATTCTCTATTCTGTCCACCATAAACCAAACAGCTCTCTGTCCCCAATTTCTGTTCCGTTCCGTTCTGTTCCGTTCTATCTCAAGCTACCAAAGACGCTAACCAAACGCAGCGTTGGAGCCCTAATTTGGAAACGTCTCGTGAAACCTGGAAAGATGAATTTTGCTCTCATTTTAGGAACATTCGAGAATACTTGAGAAAGTTTTGTACACCGTGATGTGTATTAAGTTTACGATACTGTATTGTGTATGTTATGATATCATTTTGTAGCAGTACTAAATCTCTTTCTTTTTAATTCAATTTAAATTTTAAAAAATAGAAAAAAGAGTTTGAGCATGACTTTAAATCCGATCAAAATGATAAGACTACATTCCCACCTAATTACCATGCCCATTGACAACCCTAAGTTAGGGTTGGATTAGCGACGGAGAAATCTAGCTTCGAGATATCAGCCAATTCCGTCAGTATATTTTTATTCTCAGGACGGAAGGATCCGTACATTCTTCCTTAAAAACTAAGCACACAACTCGTGAAGGACCGAACGCGAAGCTAATAGGCCGAAACAAGCATAATGCATATCCATTATCCAATCTTGAAGTGTCTTTTTGTGCATGCGTGGTATTCCATATACAAAAGGACACACTCTTTCTCATCTGTCATCTCCGTCTCCTAAATCCTCTCGCTGTGGCCGTAGTGCTCTCCCCTAGATTTCCTCTCTCTCTCTCTCACAATCATCACCATCACCCTCACCTTCACCTTCACCTTCACCTTCACCTTCACCGTCACTCTCATTCTCTTCCCTCCTCCTCTCTGTCCATTTGATTGCTTTCTTTTGTTCTCTTTTGGGTCGACTAATGGGTATAACCCATTTGTCTTCTACTTGATATAATACTCAAACACCGTTATGGATTTTTAGTTAAGCTCCAGTTACTTTCAAATCATCATGCATCACTCTTCAACGGCTAGCCAAGAATTTGGTCCTATTTTCGATTTTGTTACCCATGTGGGTAGCTCTGCTCTTAATGCAACATTTCAGAGCATAAATTTAAATGGGCACTCGTCGTTTAAGTCCAATTATCTCTTCTTTGAGAGCTCCAGTTGTAATAAGAAGCGAAAGGTCGCTGCTTCACTCAGCTTGAGTAGTCGTGGAGCTTTAAGCATCAGAACAATTTGGAGTGAGTTTAATAGGGTTATTAGATTTCATTGTGATAGAATACCTATTGGGTTTGCTTCAGTTCGCGTTGGTTCAGGAGGTGGTCGTAGTAATAACAACAGTGGGTTGAGTGATACTGATTGCGGAGTCATGGTGAATGAAAGCTTGCCTACTAACGGTGTTGAAGCCGAGAGCCCCAAGAAAGTTCTCATTTTGATGAGTGATACTGGTGGTGGTCATCGTGCGTCTGCGGAGGCTATTAAAGCAGCGTTCAATGAAGAATTTGGCGATGATTATGAGGTTAGTTGTGAATTTGATAAAATAGAAGTGGGCCTATAGTACTTAATTTAGCCTGGTTTTGATGTTTCGAGATATGTTCTTTTTTAAGGATAAGCTGAAACCAAAAGTGGCGCGCATTTGGTTATCTCAATCCTCAAGTAACATTTTGTAAGGGGGGTTGCATATGAATAATATTCTAAGTGCAATATTTGCAATTTATTAGACTTGGGTAAAAGGTTGAGTGAGTGAGTGGATATGAATTTATTCATATTCTTCAGAGTGTTAAGATTGTGTGTTGCAGGTATTTATTACTGATTTATGGTCCGATCATACCCCTTGGCCGTTTAATCAATTGCCCAGAAGTTATAATTTCTTGGTGAAACACGGGCCATTGTGGAAGATGACATACTATGGATCTGCACCGCGAATGATTCATCAATCTAACTTTGCTGCGACTTCAACATTTATAGCACGGTAAGGCTTGCTTACCCTCTTAATATAGTGTGTTTAGCTTTTGGCATGTTTCTGTCCTTATTAATTCAGAACGTCATTACTTTCATCTGTCTAGTTTCATTCAATTGTTTCATTTTTGGACCAAGTATACCTAATTCCTTAGCACTCACTATGATTTCGACTATAATCGATGATGTACTCCTTACTCTTTATCACCAAGCCAAACCCCTTATCACCATGCGACTTATTCTCATCCCTATATGTTTATATTTCTAATTTCTGATTTGAAGAGTACTGTCTAAATGCCTCTCCTAGGAAAAGATGGCTTTCATTATTGCTTTGCTACTGAGTTTGACTTACCCTTTGTATTTTTTTATTTGCAATGTGTAACTGGTTATTAATAGGAACATTTTTTATAATGGCATAACTTAGGAACCATGATATCTAATATTCAAATTTTATGATCATATAAGCCGCATTTTCAAATTTTCTTAATTAACTATCACCTTGTCAACATGCTTGTTGACATAAGACCCTTCCTTCACAACTACATGAAATAAAAAATGAGATTCTTGACAAGAAATCTTTTTTATTTTCACCCAATACCTTCTCCATTCTTTTGTGTTAGACCTACGTTGTATTAATCTGGATAAGTTCTAGTCTTACTGTCTGTTTTTTTCCTCCAATATGAACTTCTTTGTTTCCATTCTTGCAGTGAGGTTGCCAAAGGGTTAATGAAATACCAGCCTGACATCATTATTAGTGTGCATCCTTTGATGCAACATGTTCCTCTTCGTATATTGAGGGCCAAGGGTCTTCTACGAAAGATAGTGTTCACCACTGTAATCACTGATCTTAGTACATGCCATCCAACATGGTATAATATTGCAAGTGGAGAGATTTTGATGAAAGTATGTTTTGCAGATATGTTTACCTTTCATTTAAATTTATGTTTAGGTTCCATAAGCTTGTAACGAGATGCTATTGCCCGACAGAAGATGTAGCAAAGAGGGCATTGAAAGCTAGGCTTCAGCCCTCCCAAATTAAGGTTTATGGCCTTCCTATAAGACCTTCTTTCGTGAAGCCTATTCGACCTAAGGTTAGTACTCTAAACTGCCTAACATATGAATTTAGATATTCCCCCAATACTGTTTTGGTACAATATGATGCAATAGTGTGCTCTAAATGGTATTTTAAAGATGACCACTTTGCTTTTTAATCACTCCATTTTGTTGCGGTGTATAGATACAATCATGATACAAGATGATTCATGAATAATGCCTTCTTTTTGAAAGTATGATGACAAATTTTGGCTAAAATATTTTTTTTGCATTATCAGACTGAAATTGCTTAATTTTAGTACCAAATTGATTTTGTATCATAGAATGAAAACTAGGGACAATGTTACTCATATCTAATTTTATTTTCAACAAGAAATCCATGTGACACGATTGTAATCATCATTGTCACTATGAATTAAATAAAAAGGGGTAGAAGTTCTTTTATTGATAATGGGAAAAGACACACAGGTATGTTTGGCAATCTCTCATACATCATAATGAAAACTCAATACATCTATCCCTTTAAAAAGAGAAGGAAACATGATCTTTAAAGTTGTAAACAGTGGATGTCCCTGACAAGAATGATGATACAAAATAACATCCCTTTTCGATGGTGATAAAATTGATAAAGATAGATTACTATTGATGATAGATTATTGGTTTGAAGTTTTCAAACAGTACAACCTGTCCTTTTCCTTAGCAAGTACAATCCTCTTCCTCGAACCTTGGTCCTGAAATTCACAGAATAGAGTACAAAATGTTTAGTTTATGTATAGAAACAAGATTGGTGGATAACTTAAGAACATGCAGGACTTTTTTTAATAAGATTGATGGCATGAGTTGTATGTCTTCTATGCTAACAACAATGATATGGGACCGATCCGCAACAATAAAGTATAAGTTCTAAATTGATTGCATGAGTGGATCATATGGTCTGTGGTGCTTGAATCTATTACCCATAAATGACGAAAAGGAATTTTTCGAGGTTAAATCCAACTAAACAAGAAGGATAACCTGAGAGAGCTAATGAATTCGCATGTGATGTTTTGTCGGGCTGACCCAGTAGCCTTTTAAGCTTTTCAATATCTTTACTATTGAATTCTTCCAATTATTCCAGCTTTTCTTGATCATTTTGAGTGATGTGGGTTGAACTAGAGGCCTTTTGTTAGTTTCCCTTGTTGCCCCATTCTTGGATTGGTGGTTTACCCTGCTATTTCCAACAACTTTGTGTGGTATGTCTTGATTTCTTACAGTATATACACCAAAGGTTGTCTTTGGGGTCTTTGGTACCATTTCTGTTCTGCCCTTCTTTGGTGAACTCAGCTCTCCCATGCTTCGTACATTTGTTTGGCACTTTTTTGGTAATTTCTGACGTAATATTCAGTGCTGATTTTTTCACAATTTTTGGTTCAACCATCTCATTTCTACATTCTTTAGCTCTAAGCGATACTATCTCATTCAGTGAAGGAACTTCTTCTTTTCCCAAAATTTGTATCCTTATCTGATCAGTCTCAGGATTCAAACCTGCAAGAAAATCATATACCCTATCCTTTTTAATAAAATCTTTTATTTTATCATAACAATTGCTACACTGCAGCTCAACAGTCCTATAGTAGTCCAATTCCATTACCTTTGAGGATAGTTTTACTATTTGGATAGAATTAATTTCAGTGATTTCTGACATAGCTTTTATGATTAGAGTTTAAAGAAAGAAATTGCAATGATAAAAACTAGTATGTTTGGTTAGGAAAGTGCAATAATGAAGGGTACATGATGATTGGATATTGCAATAATGAAGTTCGAATTTTCCTTAGAAACCCTAAGGCTGTGATACCATGTCACAAAATAGAAGGGAAAGTGAATTGTTTTATTTTCAGATGATTTAGGATTACATGCTGATATACACCTTAGAGTAGGAGGAAAAATAAGAAACAATTACTCTTCTAGGAAATTAAAACGGTCCCCTAGGATTCTATACTTCTCTAGGAAAGGAGAAGAATCTATTAGAATCCCACAACCTATGGGATACCAAGAAATAGACTTTTTTAAAAATGGTACACAGTAAATATACACAACTTGACATCCTTTTTTCACAGATACCTCTTTGTCCTTGTAATAGTCAAGAATTCAATTACTACCTGATCAAAATGTATGCTTTTAGAAGTCTATGTCAGCAATTGTCATGTAGTGAAAATGATCTCTTCTTATAGCCAAAAGAAGGCCCTCAGAGGAATGTCATGGATATTAATGCAATATTATACATAATATTCACTATTGTCCTTTAACCCACTCCATGATATTGCCATAGGATGAACTGAGGCGTGAACTAGGGATGGATGAGGATCTTCCAGCTGTGTTACTGATGGGAGGAGGGGAAGGAATGGGCCCAATTGAGGCAACTGCAAGAGAACTTGGGAATTCACTATATGATGAGGACCTTGGTGAACCAATTGGTCAGATCCTTGTGATATGTGGCCGCAATAAAAAGCTTGCCAACAAATTGCTGTCAATTGATTGGAAGATTCCTGTTCAGGTATCTTACTGTCTTAAAAGTCTTCATTAGAGCAAGTACAGTTTGCTAATCAAACTTTATTGTAACCATAAATCTTTTGAATTATTTTTTTCGGTCGCTTGATGTTGTTTTTGCAAGTAGTGATCCTGAATTTTTGTCTGGTACTTCTTAGCATCTTTCCAATGCAAATTCAAAGGAAAAAAAGATCGTCCGAAATCTTGAATTATGCATGCATCTGTATTTGGATTGTGTGGTAATGAATATATAAGATGT
Source organism: Erythroxylum dillonii (assembly GCA_032467995.1). Classification (NCBI taxonomy): domain Eukaryota; kingdom Viridiplantae; phylum Streptophyta; class Magnoliopsida; order Malpighiales; family Erythroxylaceae; genus Erythroxylum; species Erythroxylum dillonii. The sequence continues at coordinate 26,703,619 of JANKYE010000001.1, read as the reverse complement.
TTCTATGTGAAACCCACTCCTCATGGTGGAAAACAAATACGTACTTCTTTCACTTGCACATTGTGTACCTCTACTTATCGTTTATCCGAAATCGATAATGGGTAAATCTATAAATATTCCTATTATACATTTCATCATTACTTGTGGTAGATATTCCAGTATATGCCCATCAACTTGCTGCAGTAGGTTGCAAATTACTCATGGTAAGTTGTAATACAAAATAAGCATATACATGCATTGAATGTGAACCGTGACTAATTATATAGCATTAAAGAAGTTGCTCTATTTAATAGGTGAAAGGGTTCGTAACGAAAATGGAGGAGTCTATGGGTGCTTGTGACTGCATTATAACGAAGGTAAGCTTTTTGTGGTAGTGGTTGTAATTTTTCTGACCACAGATGAATAATAGCTGAACTACTTCTTGCATTCTACTGAAGGCTGGTCCAGGGACTATTGCAGAGGCTTTGATACGAGGGCTCCCTATAATTTTGAATGGTTACATAGCTGGACAAGTAAGTTGACTATTCAGATTATGTTATTGTATATTACCATTAAATATTATTTTCTTTTGAAGTTTTAATTACTGCTATTGGTCCTAATAACTTGTATTAAAAAATCTTTCATTGGTAATAAGCTAATGTATGGACTACTTTAAATGCCTAAATGAGGTACAAATTGTGACTGATTATTGATCAAGTAACCTCAGCGAAGGACTGATTATTAAATTTGGATATCCTATCGATAAATTAGCAATGTTAAGCATTCTGCTTACATTGTCTTTGAAGTTTAAAATGGGCATATCCAGGGTCCTATAAGGAGGATCGAGTAATTGCAATATACAGGACTCGAACTTAATCATCTCCTTGCACCTCCTCCAGTTAATCGTGCATAGATTTAATGTCTTAAAATTCACAAGCTATGTTCCTGTGCTACGTTTCTCTAGGAATGATATTCTGTCAGTAGGCTGTTGAATATCCATCATTGTACTTGAAAGTTTGTGTAATCTGCTTAAACGATAGAAGCAATTTTTTATTTCCGCTTTTCCTTAAAATTATTTGAGCATGTTAATCCCAATGATGTCTTTTTGATATATGAAGGAGGTCGGGAATGTACCTTATGTGGTTGAAAATGGATGTGGGAAATTTTCAAAGTCACCCAAAGAGATTGCAAATATAGTAGGTCAATGGTTTGGTCCAAAGGCAGAGGAACTCAAGACAATGTCTCGAAATGCCTTAAAGATGGCAAGACCTGATGCAGTCTTCAAGATTGTTCATGATCTTCATGAGTTGGTCAGGCAGAGGAATTTTTTACCCCAGTTTTCTTGTGCAACATAACAGTTCTACCATGTGCCAGTTTTGATAAGGTCAGTCGGTATCCAGAGGGCTTAATAGGAGTACTTTTCATCTTCTTGCTTTGTCTTTTAAGGTCTAATATCATTGCTCTCTTTTAGTCGCCTTGTAATTTGATCAGGAAAACTATGAAGCCCCTAAAGATTAATAAGAAAAATGTTGTCAGTTCTTTTCTGTCTGCCGGAATGTAAACTTCCCCTTCTGTTTTGCCCTTTTTCATGTGCAGCTTCCTAGACATGGAGATGATATTAGTTCCACGCTTGACAAGCAATGTGTGAATATTTTATTCAGCTGAGGGTATTGAAGGTTGGGAGGATTGTGTTAGCAGTACATAACAAGGTGTGGTGGCTAAGTAACTGGAACCAGGTTGCAAATACATGTACACTTCATCCTCTTCCTCGTCCTTTTCCTGCCCCTCTTCATGAACATATTATTGATATCCAATTGCTCTTAGTATCATGCCTTGATTGTTGCAATAATTAATAAGAAGAGTACTTTACATCTTTGCTTCAAGAAGAGAAGTCTTTTATCCATACACCCTTCTATAACCAACTTAACGTTATATTTGTTTCAAATAAATCATTGTATACACCCAATTGAATCATACTGCTTTCTCACTAGGAGGTAAAGAGATGAGTTGTCAAAATATGTTTATGGTCCAATCAAGGTTTTAAATTACAGTTACGATTCGGAATGTTGCGGCAATTTGTTGGAAACTGTGGTTTCTGCAATTCGCAATTCACTTTGTTGTTCATTAAACTAGGAAGCTTAGCTTCCTTGTAAGTATTAAGCTCCAGCATAAAAAAAAAATCAAGACCTAAGCACAATAGGATGATGATAGCAAAAGACACAAAAGCTATGTCAAGTAAGTCTTTTTGAGTGCAACAAAAGGAGATTGATAGGAAGAATTGTGAAGAGGTAACAAAATTAGAAGCACAAGTACATGAATAATTACAAAGATGGGTGAGCTGAATTGTAACTGAAATTGGAGATCTCCCTATATTTCAAAGTATTAAATTCTTAAATGAATTAATACTTTGAAATGAAAACGGAAGAGAGAGGGAGAGAAGGAGAAAGAGAAGAGTTCAGAAAGAAGAACAGAGAGCGTAGAGAGAGAGAAAGAGAGAGACACACATACAAACATTAGCTAATTCATATTTTTCTCTGCCTTTGGTAGAAAACGGTTACATTTTTATACATAACAATCCTTTCTTCTTCTTGCTCTATTGAAAACCTTGACCACAAGGTTTAACAAAAATTATCATCAAAGAGGTTCACATAGTGGACAAAAAATAAACAACCATATGCGAGTAAAAAGGAAGATAGACTTCATGGTTAGGAAGCCGCCAGACTTAACAACTTCTATTGTACCATTATGAAAGACACTTTGATAGAGATGCTAGTCTGTCTCATACATAATGATTCCCACGAGATCAAACATTCCAGGCTGCAAGTACTTGCTTACAGCAAAGTAATATGGAAAAGTGGATTGAGCATAACCTGGAACTGTTGCATTATGAAGGCTTGAGTGGTCAGGTTCTGAACCAGCATCCGATGATCAAAAGGGAGCTGAACATTGGCCTTAATTGCAATAAAATTAATTTCTTCTACTCCAGGATTCATTATTCCAACAAGTAACAAAGTTTCTTCTCCAGCAAGCACCAATCGGGCGCTATTTTTGTGGAAAACAACGATAGTTTTAACACCCGGTGTTGGACTGAAACTGGCATTCCCAAAATCTTGAGCATCCTCTCCAACAATTCCTAGATCAGTTGCTTCATCGACACTCTTTGAAACATCGACATCTAAATCCAATTGATCTCCTCCTATTTTCTATAGCGTTTGTATCATGATGTTTCTCAATGCTGTCATTTCTTTTTCTACCTTTTCCATTATGTTATTCATTTCTGAAAACATTCTTTCCATCAATCCTTTCAAATTATCCTCCATCTTATGTAATTCTGCATTCCTTTTACCTTCAACCATGCCGTCTCCCAGATTCGAGAGCTTTGATACCAAATGTTATGAAATAAAATGAAGAACAGAAGAGAGAGGGAGAGGAGAAGAAAGAGAAGAGTCCAGACAGAAGAATAGAGAGAGAACTTTTGAAAGAGAGAGAGAGAGAGACACACACACAAACTCATTCATTCATATCTTCTGACCAAAAAAGTTACATTTTTATATGTAACAATCTTTTCTCCTTTAGAAAACCTTGTCCTCAAGGTTACGAAGGTTTACAGAATGGACAAAAGATAAACAACCATGTGAACTTCTTGTCATTAACGTGACCACTAAGGAAAAGTATCTGCTCTCTCGTAGTAGATTTCCCAGCATCAACATTGCCAATAAACACCACATTCAAATGTCGCTTCTTTTGATCTCCCATCTCCTCTAAAGCTGGAGCAGATACTTCTATAGCTTTCTCCACTTTTGAATCAACATGCTATTTTTGGTAGTTCAAAGCAATATTGTTTTTTTGGATCCTTCTCCGTTTGATCCTACTTGTCAACTTTTTCGGTCCTGGAATTTTCTTCTCATCTCATCTTCTGTCAACCTCTCTGAGCTATTCTGAGACGTCGGGCCTACTGGTTCGGCATCTCCTCCTATTTTCTATAGCATTGTATCATCATATTTCTCACTGCCGTCATTTCTTTTTCTACCTTTTCCATTCTGTTATTCATTTTTTAGGATATTCTTTCCATCGATCCTTTCAAATTATCCTCCATCTTACCTAGTTCTGCAGTTCTTGTACCTTCAGCTATGACCGTCTCTCAGATTCGTATGCTCTTATACTAATTGTTGTGTATAAAAAATGAAGAATAGAAGAGAGAAGGGAAGAAGGAGAAAGAGAAAGAAAAGAGTGAGAGAGAGAGAACTTTTGAGAGAGAGAGAGAGAGAGTCACACACAAATTCATTCATTCATATCTTTTGACAAAAAGCTTGGGAAGTAGCACAAGCCCTTTTGAAGAATTTGTTCATAATGGGATTTATGATGTGGATGGCTGGAAGTACAGTGCATCTGTTTAGCATTGGGATTACATTTTCAGCTCTTTCGCAGCCCATAAATGCTCCTTGAACCGTTGGAATTGGTATGCTGATACAAACTTACAAGCTGTTGCTGCTTCTATATACGTGTGCGTGCACATCAGTCATTTTCGCTTTTTTTTTCTTCATCACTGTAAGATCGTATTCTGCGAAGGGACAGATAGAAAATGCCAAAAAAACAGGACAACTCATGCCTTCCTAAAGTCCCAGCTGAATTTTAACATTGTTCGTAGATAGAGCTTTGCCAGGCCACTCCAGGGTGTATAACAACTACAGATTAAACATGTGTTCTATCTCAATTAGCAAGATAGGTCACTCGCACATATACCAAAAAGAAATGATCTTATTTGTATTAACGGAAAGAATAGAATTATCCAAAAAATTCCTCCAAATTCGAAAGCCCAAGGGGGCCAGTTGCCGAAGAGGACGTCATTCATAATGGACGATCTCTAACAATATGTTTATACATCCCGTTATGCTGTGTAAAAGGTGCTATATTTCTGGATGTAACATGTGCCTCGTTATTTTCTTTACATTGGAGACCTTGTTCCATTTGCTGCCTTTTCTCATTACAGTTTATATGATATATCCTGCTTACATACATTGCTTATGAAGGTCGTTGTTCTGAATTTTATTCCATCCCCGTTTCTTATCTGCAGTTTTTGACCCTTATAAAGACAGTAAGGTAGATCTTCTTGGGCCCATGTTACTGTTTGTTGCCCTGAATTTGGGTGGTTTGGCTCTGGCTATAGGGAAGGGAAGATCTATTGTCCTTATCTTGCTGAACTTACGTTTTTTAACAGTTAAAAGAATTTAGCACATCCAGTGTTTTATCTGCTTATGTATATCTTCAATTCTGGCAGCTTAACACATTAAGCCTTCTTCCAAGCCACGCATCAGACTGGGTTTCATCCACTGACGGAGTTATTCGAGATCCGGTGGCGCACTGGACCTCCTAAGATTTAAAAAAAATTAAATATTTTTTATTATATATATATATATCAAAATTTTTGATGACTGATTAAGGTCCTCTTTTGAAGTGTGGCGCGCCACCACCATCAATATAATTTGTGAAAGATTGTATGAAGAGGGGTGTTTCAAAATTTTTCTTTCACATGGAGGTGATTAGACATTAACCCCACAAGGTTTTGAACAAATGTCAAGGACAAGCCAGTACCAATAGCAACATGAAGAATAGTCATGAGTTTTTTAGTGACATCGACAATTATTGAATTGAGATTTTCTTTAAAAAATTAGAAATGGTGGTCCAATCATCTTCAATGGCAGCTTTGTATAGCAGCAAGTAACGATCGACACGAGAAGGTAAGGATCATTGTAATTTTAACTATTTTATATTCTTAATAAAATTTTATTTTTTTATTTAATTTTAATATCAAATTTTTTGTGAAATCTATAATTTATTTGGACTCTTTTATCATAAATTTCTGGCTCCGTCACTAGTTCCACCCTTAATCCCTGCTCAGGTCATCTTCTTTTGTCTCTAGAAGTATATCGTTTAATGAAAATATGATGTCAATGCCGTTCATTATTAGTTGTTCATGATTCCTGAATGATCTACAAATCCATCAATAGCACACGCCTTGAGACGTTTGCTACCGGACATGGTTACTTCAAGCCTGTCTTTACCCTACATTTCTTCGCCATTAACTTGATAAACTTTTGCGAGCACCATATTCGTGGTGACAAGACCCTTCAATGACCTATGTTATCCGCCTGGAGTTATTGGTGATGATTTTAATCTTCACCTGCAGGAGGTTGAATATTCGGGTGGAGGTATTACTCTGCATTAAGTTAAAAATTCTGGGATGAGCATCAACAATGGATTGCCGAACTTAAAATTCTGCATTCTTCACAATTGGATCTTTAGACGTGCAGTGGACATATTACAGCGGAGACACACTTGAATTTGATGTCATTTAGTAAACAGGCTTGGGATTATTGCAGTTTCAGATGGTTTGTTATTCCTTTTCAATCTTTAACTTGATTGGATTTGGATGAACAATTACGAGAGGAACTGTTGTTAGATAGGATGAAAGCTTTAACTTACTGATAAAAGTTTTAACAATTTTCACAACTCCCGGACTGTTAGCAATTTGTATTCGATCAAAGACGGCAATGGATAAGGCCAATTACACAAATCGTTGAATATGAAGGACTCGATGATATCTGTTTCTTCTGTGGGGTGTACGGTCACGCTACTGCCGGGTGCCCGTATAAAAAGAAAGATGCGAATGCTGCTAATGAAATTGTTGACAATCGTAGCCCTGGGGTTGAAACTTTGAATGCTACTGTTCCAACGGCGGATAATAAATATGAACCGTGGATGATTGCAAAGAGAATTACGAAGCCTCGACCCCAAAAGCAATCCTCCAACGTGCAGAAACAGATTGTGGTGACAAGTTCTAACTTTGATGCTTTGGAGATTGAGGATGTTATGAATACCGACGAGTGGGTAGAGGCGGATATAGGGGCTGCTTTTGCTACGACCTTACCACTCATTGCTTCATCCTCGAAAACTAAGGATAAAGGCAAGCAAGTTGCCCTTGCAGACATTTCGAACCTCCCTAAAGCCAAACTTACCAATTCAAATCATCAGGCCAAGTCTCCCTCGACCAAGCAGGCCCCCATGCCAAAACCTCAGCCTGCTACGTTCAAACCTAAACACGTGCAGAATACCACCCTTTCACCATCCAACCCTAACCCAACACCACCTTCTCCCATGCCAACCAAACTGCAAAACCCTCCTAGGAAAACTGTCACGGGTCCGAATAAACACCTCTCACGGCTTTTGACCTTTACCTTGGGGGATTTCATGAATTTTAAGAACAGTCCGTTCAGGGTTGAATCCACCGTCCCTCTCCCTACTACTCTGAATCCTCAGACCAATTCGGTTGTGGGGAAACTGAGTAAACAAGCTGACCCTAAACCAGACTTACCGTCGGCCCCTCCCAATACTATTGATCCGGCAATAGGTTCGAAAGAGAATGCGATCAGTGGTCGTCCTCCGGAATTGCCTGAACCGGTTCTGGATGATGTTATGGGTGAATGCGAACGCTCAGTTGGTATGGAGCATGATAGCACGAATGTTATGAAGGACGAGGGCAATGATCAGTCCTCTGTCACTATTCGGGTTTGATTTTTATCTATTTTTTTAATGAATATCTTAGCTTGGAATTGTCAGGGAGCTCGCGATGACTCCTTTATTCGTGCATTGAAATTGCTTATTTTCAAATATAAGCCTGATGGTGTTGTTCTTCTTGAGCCTCGTATCAGTGGTGTACAGGCAGATGATTCTATTGCCAAGATTGGCTTATCTTTCTCGCATCGGTTTGAAGCCACAGGTTTTTCGGGAGGAATTTGGATCTTATGGAATGATTCTGACAAGTTTGACATACTTGAATCCAATTCCTAATTTATCCGTTGCCGAGTTATTGATAATTCTGGAACTGCCTCCTTCTTCACAGCTATTTATGGACATCCGGCCCCTTCTAGGCGGAATTGTCTATGGCAGCACTTATCGCGTATTCATAGCTCTATGTCGGGTCCATGGGTCTTGTTAGGTGACTTCAACAGCCTGGCGAGTGCCACTGAAAGAAGAGGGGGTTCTGTGAATCGTACTGGTGTCAGTTCTGCTTTTGTTGATTGGATTTAGGACACAGGTTTGATTGATCTGGGGTTCTTGGGTCCTAAATTTACTTGGAGGCGAGGTACTTTGAGCAGCCGTCTGGATAGGGGTTTGTGTAATTCTAGTTGGAGACTTCAATATCCCGAAGCTACTGTTACTCATCTCGTCCGTTATCATTCAGATCACCGGCCCCTTTTGCTTAACTTCTGCAGTTTCCATGAGGCTCCGTCTAATCGCCCTTTTAAATTTCTCTAAGTTTGGCTCACTTATGAGGACTATGAACAGTTTGTGAGGAATAATTGGGATTGTGGGGACGATTTCATGGATTCGGATGTTGCCTTTACAGGTAAGCTTCAAATCTGGAACCGTGATGTTTTTGGCAACATTTTTCGTCAAAAGAATGCTCTTCTTGCACGCATCGATGGTATTCAACGGTCCCTTGATCAAAGACATAATCCCTTCCTTGTTCGGCTTGAGAAAGAGTTGAAAACTGAGCTTGATGATTTTTTGCTTCGTGAGGAATTGCTTTGGTACCAGAAATCTCGTGGTGAATGGGTCTCATGGGGTGATAAAAATACGGCATATTTCCATCTCAAGACTATCCGTCGTCGTAAACGTAATAGAATTGAGCTACTGAAGGATGCCACGGGCAATTGGATTGATGACCAGAATGACCTTCAAGAGATGGCGGTTTGCTTCTTTGCTTCTTTATACAATGAGGTGAATAGTAACCGAGCACAGTATAGTATTCGTGGAGCTTTCCCACAGCTATCTGATGATGCTACTACCCTCCTAAATCGCCCTTTCTCTGAAACTGAGGTTCGCAAGTCCCTTTTTGATATGAAACCATGGAAGGCACCGGGTTTTGATGGCTTCCAAGCTGGTTTTTATCAAAGACATTGGGATATAGTACGGAGGGGCCTTTGTATAATGGCGGTGTTCTTGACCCCAATATGAACCGGTCAATTCTGTGCCTGATTCCCAAATTGGATGTGCCAACATCTATCTCCCAGTTTAGACCGATTGCATTTTGTACGGTAACTTATAAAATCATTACTAAAGCGATTGCCAATCGGCTTAAATCTTTTATGCCTGACATTATCGGGCCTACTCAGGCTAGTTTTGTCCCAGGGAGACATATCATGGATAACACTGTTATTACGCAAGAAGTTATCTATACTATGCGTACTAAGAAGGGTAAAACAGGTTTCATGGCTATTAAGGTGGATCTCGAGAAGGCCTACGATAAGATTAGTTGGGTGTTTTTGCTTGATACTTTGAGGGAGGTAGGGCTGCCCATGACTCTTATTCGTGTCATTATGGATTGTGTGTCCTCTAGTACTGTGCAGATATCCTGGAATGGAGGCTTGACGGAATCCTTTGTTGTATCTAGAGGATTGAGACAGGGATGTCCGCTTTCTCCTTATCTTTTTGTACTCTACATGGAGCGTCTTGCTCACGGCATCTCTAATTCCCTGAATCTGGGGCGGTGGAAACCTTTCTCTTTCAGCAACAGAGGACCTCCACTTACCCACTTATTTTTGGCTGACGATCTTTTGCTTTTTGGTAAAGCAACTTGTGACTAGGCGAATGTGATGACACAAGTGATTTTTTATTTTTGATGTAGCTCGGGGCAATCAGTTAATGTGGCTAAAACTTGTTTCTACTTCTCGAAGAATGTCACTCGCGCCACTAAGAATGGGATCAATGCGATTCTGGGTTTTAAGGAGGTTGATGATTTAGGGAAATACCTTGGTGTTCCTCTTATCCACTCTAGAATTACTTGAAAAACCTACGGGTATATTCTGGACAACATGAAAACTAAGATTTCATTTTGGAATGCTACGAAAATTTCTTTCGCTGGGAGAATCACCTTAGCACAATCGGTTCTTGGAGCCATGCCTGTGTATGCCATGCAAACCTCGAAAATCCCGATCGACACTTGTCTTCACATGGAGCAGCTCACTCGAAAATTCGTATGGGGTGGTGATGAGGAGCATCGTAAACTTAGCCTTGTAGCTTGGCCGACGGTCACTAAACCGAAGGTGGAAGGCGGACTTGGTTTGCGCATTTAAAAAACTGTCAACAATGCGTTTGGCATGAAACTTTGTTAGGAGATTTTCACATGCTCGAATAAACTATGGGTTCAGGTTCTGAAGGCCAAGTACAACTTTGATTGCTCTATCTTTTTCCCTCCTACTGTGCCTAACTCTTGCTCGTCTTTATGGCGACTAATCGTGGCAAATTGGGATGATATGGCCTCAAATGTTGCATGGATAG
>JANKYE010000001.1:26664123-26680852 GCA_032467995.1 Erythroxylum dillonii | reverse complement strand
AAAATATATTAATAATGTCCGAACAAATCAGAAATCTCAGTAAACCAATTGACCCGGAAAATGCCATGAATGTATGCTAAAATGTCAAAGAGACAGAACATAAATCGAACTAAATTTGCTTAATATGCTAACCCCTAATTTGGGGCGTTACATAATGTCCAAAATTAAATATTAAGATATCATAACATATATCTTAACACTAACTTCAGTATGATTGACTTAAGAATTTTTAGTTTTAAATTTACAAAAATGTTTCTATTTAGAATATTTCTGGGTTAGTTGTCTAATTATGAGAAAAATCTTGATTGGTAAACATAAAGCAAAATTGTAAGACATAAAAACATAAAACAAAAGGAAGGTGTAATAATGCAAGAAATTACCCTTTTAATGTATTAAAAGCCATAAATGTTGTTAAATATTAGTTTTTACATGCATTTTATTTTATAATTGATAAAATTTTAATGTTTTGGTTCATTTAACCGAAAAATGTGGAGGAAATTTAAGATCATCGTTTCATTCACACAAGAAAAGTGTGGTTATGACAACGAGAGGTGGACCAATTGGTCCAGATTCCTCACTTAAGATTCTCTTCTAAATGAAGTCTTGAATTGGAGTCACGCTAAAGGAGGGAAAATAAGCATGTTCCTATTGATGATCCTCTAGTCCCATGGGCACAACTCCTTGATCGAATCAATTACGGACGCCTCGCTTCTAGCGACAGTGTGAGAGTTGGAGCCACTAGGAAACCTGGGGGCTGACGAGAACCTGATGCTGAGCAGGAGGGAGCCAGTGATCAATCATCAGCTGAATAATCAAGTATGTGAAGACTTCTTGTGCGCAAAAGTGTACAGGCTATGTAGGAACCTGAGAAATTTTGAGATTCCAGATTTACATCATTTAGGGTCTTAGGGTAGAGTCGTAGGGACTTATAATTAGTGTGACTAAACCGGGATACCTAATGTAATAAAAAAAAAAAGTGGTTATTGGCATTTAAGGGGTGTCCTGTCCATATACAGTTACTTGGTAGTTGCTTTACCTAATACCTACCATTCTCAAAATCATTGATGTGTCTTTCCCCAGTCCTCAATCTCCAATCCCATCAGCCTTTTCCTCAATCACCCAAACCATGGAGTTCACGGCGGAGCAACTGAGCCATTACAATGGTTCAGACCCATCAAAGCCCATTTACGTAGCAATCAAGGGTCGAGTTTTCGATGTCTCCACCGGCAAGAACTTCTACGGCCCTGGTGGCTCTTACTCCATGTTCGCCGGTAAAGACGCCAGCAGAGCTCTTGCCAAGATGAGCAAGAACGAAGAAGATGTTTGCCCTTCTCTGGATGGGCTCTCCGACAAGGAGATCGATGTTCTTACTGACTGGGAGAAGAAGTTTGAAGCTAAATACCCTGTTGTTGGTCGTGTGGTCTCTTAAATAATGGGGAAAAAAAGTTTGAAGCTTTCGTTGTGTTGTATTTGTATTGAACTCTGTTGGTTGGTTTCCTTTGGTACGTGTTAGGTGGTGTCGATTTGAGACTCTCTGCTTTGTGGGCATCGAGTAATGAATGCCTTTTGTTATGTTCATAACATTCCGTGATTGTATAAATAAGTTCAAGTTGTGTCAAGTTTAGCTTTAAATGCTTGAATATACGATGTGTAGTCATTTTACTGTTGTCAATAAGTACTCAACTGATGTGTGAATCCGTTATTTCTTGTCGGACTATTTGCTTCTGCTTGATGTGATGAACTGTTTGATGAGAATTCTGTTTCTGCATGGGTTTCGAACACTATTTGCTTGGCCAATCTTTTGGGCGTTCTGGTTACTTGTGTCGTGTTGTATAGCAGCCCAAAGCTTTGAGAAGTTCTGAACCTTTAAAGTGGTTGAAGGTGCTTCTGGTGTTATGATGCGGGCATGAACTTGGTAGGAAAAGAAAGCTCGTGTTCATGAGAACTATCAACTATCGGGGTATCTATACAACTGGGTTGATAGGATGAATATCCAGTTAGCTAGTTCGTAGTAGCTCTTGGAGCGAAGTATGATAAAATGGAAAACCCAATAATGCCTTCATGCGGGATGGATCTTTTAAGGGGTTCATATCATACTTTTCGCCATTGGAGAGGAGGGGCAAAGCTTCCTATTGCTTCCACTGCAGTGGTAACAATCAATTGAATCTTGTCCTTAAAGCATGAAATGAGTGTTTAATCTCTGCATTACTGATTTGGATCTTGGAAATAACTGCTATTTGCTTATGAGGACGAACAGGGCTTTTGTGTTGTCAATGCATGTGGCAGTTTCTGCAATTGTCTTATTGTGAAATTTGGATGCTTTAGGTTTTGTAATGACTTCTAAAACACATTTGTTTTCTGGTTGATGCTAGCTCTTTTGCATTTCATCCAATTCACAATTGGACATGGTCGATGATAATTGATTCATAGTTATCTGTTTGATTTGCCATGTTTGATGAATATGGAGCAGAGCTACCTGAGATGAAATGCTGGTGGATTTTGGTTTAGTTATGACTTGCTAAGCTTCCTTGGCTGCTTGAATTTGGTATATTTTTTCAGTTAGTGCAATGCAAATATGAATAATATTTCATGATCGTTTGATCATAGTTGTATTGTTTTCTATCTTGTGAACCAACCTAGCATGGCTTTCCTAGTCTCAGGAATAAATCACTTTGGTCGAGTTACTATATGTTTGTTCACATGAACCAACTGCATTAGGGCTGCTAGAATTGCTGCTTGGAATTAGTAGGTCAAGTTAAAAACTAAAGGGTTATAGTATATGCTTATAATTGTCAAAAACAATAATCCCCAAGGTTTAGGTGATCAGTGGATTCAGTGCTCCTAGTACAACTACTCAACAAAGCCAAGCAAGTTAGTTTAGTTTAACAAGCTATTGGAAACACAGTAATCTGCTCTCTTTTTTTCTCGTCTCTATAGGATATATATATTCACATACAACTACAAAACACGCTTTATTTAATATTGGATTGGAACCCTGCGCAATGAAAAGATTAGTATATTGGAATTTAATAATCTTATCAGGTGGTTAGTAGCAAGTTTATTTATTTATGAAAAATAGCCAAAAAGAGAAATGAGTAGGCAAGTAATGCTCCATAAACAACTAGTTTCAGTGCCAGAATTGCTTTTTGTTTAAGTCATCTCATGATAATGCTAGTGTTTGATGTTTATTAATAATCCTGATCCTGAAACTGACATGATTCCAAAGTTTAGTAACAAGTCTCAAAACCCTATTCTTGGGAAACCAGACCAGACCAATCCTCTGTACTGATAGACTTTGATAAAAGTTCGGAGCTCATCAGGTGGCTTTATCATTACTCATCCCCGGGCCATCACGGAGTCATGTTGCTCATTTCAGACACCAATGGTATCATTGTAACGTGTGTGTGTATATATATATATATATACACATGGATTTGTCAACTTCAATACAGTAAATGAAATATCTGGTCGGATTAGCCCATAACGATTTGATTTTTATAATTTCTTGGTATAAAAAAAATCCAATTTTTACATTTCAGTTAATAGGATCACCGGCTCCATTCGTACCATTTATTCAACTACAAGCACTGCTTCTGTTGGGGGCGTTGGTATATATATATATATATATATATGGAGGCATATGGGCGTGTTCAAAAAAGTCGTCGCAGAGTCACCAGGGCTAGTTCGGTTGAATTGAATCTGACATTGTACTGACTGAAGAAATTGTTATTCCTTGAAACTTCCTCCTCCTCCTTATTCTCCGTTTGTTCCTTTTTCTAGCTAATCTGAGTTTGGATAGCGAGCGAGTGAGTGAATCATGTTGGACGCTAAGAGTCGACAGCTCTCTAACGAAGAATCTGAGACATTGAGTCTTCGACCCTGTAATGAGGAAGCTGATGAAGAGCATAAACCAGAAAGACGATGTTCTTCTCACCGCTTGTTGGCTCCGATATATTGGCTGAATATGCTCGCGTCTGAGACGCATTGGAGCTATGTGCTTGCGGTAGTTATTGTGTATGGAATAAGTCAGGGGCTTGGTGGAGCTTTAGCTCGTGTGGGGACGGAGTATTATATGAAGGATGTTCAAAAGGTTCAGCCTTCTGAGTCTCAGATTTATCAAGGGATCATCTCGATTCCTTGGCTTGTTAAGCCTGTATGGGGTCTCCTCACAGATGTTCTTCCAGTTCTGGGGTATCGTAGACGCCCTTATTTCGTCTTTGCTGGTAAGTTTTTGCATATTAGCAGTTGGGATTCTTCCCCATCATTTACCTTGCCGTTTTATGTTGAGATCTCTTCATAAAAAAAGCCTTTTGTTTTTCATTTTTGAGCTTGTCATTGATATAAGATCTCGTTTACATGTTCACTTATGCTCTTCGAAATTGCAAATATGGAAAGTTTCAAGCATGGCCTAACTCCATCCACTTAATTCTTTGTACCAAATTGGTAATTGATCTGGCTTCTTTCGCCATTTGACCAGCAAGTAGGGTTTTAGACCCCAAAATAGGTAAAGGGTGTGCTTGGAGATTGAGATCAAGGTTGGAGTTATATAGCATAGAACTTGTTGAGGAGTTTGCTGGGATGTTTATGCTTTATTTCCCATTGTAGAGATTTAATCTTTCTGCAAGTTTTGGATTGATGTGAAATAAGTTAAAGATGAAGTTCTAATCAGTGTAGGCTTCAAAGCACGTATGAGAAGGGAGACTTGGTGATATAGTGGTTAACCTCCTAACAAAATCAATTGGCATCTTAAGCTTCTGGGAAAATGCACAAGACAGGAGCTTTACCCAGAAAGGAAAGAATTTTCGGTGGTTATTTGGAAGTAAAGAAAGATGCCATGGTTGTTAGTAGTGAATATAGAACCCAACCAAGTATGATTAATGTAATTATTTAAACTTTGTTGACATTGTTAGAGCTATGCACTATGCTCAGGGAGGTTTGCTTCTGGAAATGAGAAGGAAGGATCTTCCTTCTATTGACATATTATATTTTTGCAGATTGTTGGATGGAATCCATTAATGTGGATGTCTTCTTTTAAGTTAGATATAACCAAGTATGTAATTGTTTCAAGAATTCCAGATCTCAATGCAGGCTTGTACATGGCATTACAGAAAATATATCTACCTGGTGGAGTAAGACAGTCATTTGTTGCTAAGTTTGGGGAAATTAATCTCTCTTCCAAATGTCTATGTGGAACTACAATCTATTTGTCTGACGACGATTTGCCATTGCTTTGTGTAGGAGCCTGCTAGCATAAGAATGTGAGAACTTCTCATTTATTCTGTAGACCCTGTATCTAAAGCTTTTTGTATAAATTGCTAGTGGTCCAAAAATGGGTTTGAAATGTCGGAAGTTTTGTACAATGTGAAAATTCTTTCATATGCAACTTCTACCTAGTCGTTGTCATTTGCATAACTCGAGCATTATGTGTAATTGTTTGTCACTGTTTCAACTGTATGCACTGGAATAACATACCATCCAAACTCAATGTAGTGAAAAAGGTTCATCATATAGATTCTTTCTTTTCAAGTCCATATCTCATGTGGAGAATGCTTGACATGAATATCTTTCACTGAGAGTCATTGTGTAATGCATGATGGAATTGAATTGATTGATTATGTAAAAGCAACATATTATTCACTATTTTGCATTATCAAACGTAAAATAATATTTGCTTTTCTATCTTTTGTTCCTCATGTCTATTTCAGGCCTCCTTGGTGTGGTCTCCACACTCCTGTTGTCTTTGAATGAGAAGCTCGATATTCTGTCTGCTGTAGTTTTATTGACGACTGAAAGTATGTATGTAGCAATGGCAGATGTGACGATAGATGCTTGTGTGGCAGAGAACAGTAATATTCATCCTACACTTGCATCTGACATGCAAAGCTTGTGTGCTTTCAGTTCATCGATTGGTGCTTTACTGGGATACTTCATGAGTGGTGTTTTTGTTCGCCTACTTGGCCCCAAGGTTGGCTGCTTCTGGACTTAATTGTCATATTCATGACTCTGTTACTATTTAACAATTTACATTCCTCCATTTAAGAATGTGTTGGTAGACTTATTTGTCTTCTGTGGTAGGGGGTCCTAGGCTTGCTGACAATTCCAGCTGGACTTGTAGTTCTGGTAGGAATAATGCTCAATGAATCCAACAACCAAAATCCTGCTTATAGAGAGGTATTTCTTTCCACACTTCTTTCTTTTACGCGATATTTCTGCTTTCAGATTGTAATATCATGGGTTGCTCAGTTACAGCAGAATAATATCTTTGAAGCTGGCAAGTCTATGTGGAATACATTGAAGTTCCCAGAAGTGTGGAGACCATGTTTGTATATGTACTTATCCCTCGCTTTGAGTTTGAACATTCATGAAGGGTTGTTCTATTGGTATACAGATTCAAAGGAGGGCCCATCCTTCTCCCAGGTATATGATTCTGTACTTGTTTTTTCCAGTCTCTGGACAGTGACGCATGATATTATCAAAATATCTAATCTCCAGGAACCACTTGATTCCACTTATTTTCTCTTGATTCACAAATGATTTCAACTAAAATTTATGCATGCATTATTTTAGCTTAGACCAATGCTTATAACAACTATATTAGCAACATTAACTGTGCGTGCTTTGAGCAGGATACCATTGGTTTCATTTCGTCGTTTGCTGCAGCTGGGTCCTTCTTGGGGGCTTTACTTTATCAAAATATTCTTAAAGATCATCCCTTCAGAGATTTGCTATTTTGGACTCAATTCCTCTTTGGTTTGACTGGGATGCTCGATTTGATGATGGTGACACGATTAAACTTGAAACTCGGAATACCAGATTATTTTTTTGCTGTGTTCGATGCTAGTTTCTCTCATGTAATTGGAAGGCTCAAATGGATGCCTCTTCTTGTACTCAGTTCCAAGCTTTGTCCCCCTGGAATTGAAGGAACTTTCTTTGCTCTGCTCATGTCGATTGATAACTTTGGACTCTTCACAGCTTCATGGGTTGGAGGGCTCCTGCTTCATGTATTACATGTTACTCGGACAACATTTGATAACCTCTGGCTGGCCATCCTGATCAGAAACTTATTGAGACTCAGTCCACTTTGTCTGCTATATTTGGTTCCAAATGCTGATCAGAATGCTGCTATACTACCGACTGAAATCTCTGGCACAAAAGAGGGAACCGAAACTCAAGTGATCGAAAACGTTGAATTGGTCTCTCTGGTAAGCAACATGGATGGAAAGTAAAACTTCAACAAGACTATCCGGATTTAAGAAATTGCTCAAATTTGTAGGCAGAAAGGTCAACGTTCTTGTATGGTGCAGAACCATCTCGTCTTTAACACTCAGATATTGAATTTTGACACGTCTAGAAGCAGAAGCTTAATGAGCTGACGAAAATGTAGGATATGGAAATGATATTTCCTTTCCTGTCTTCGCTGAAGGTCCATATCCATAGCTTATTGCTCATGTGATTCGAATTTGGTTGAAGGAAAAAAATTTCCTCGTATGCTTCTGTCAAAAAGATTTAAGAGATGTAATTCTTCAGAAATTCATCGGCCATATTATGTTCTGTTTTTTATCCTCTCACTTGGTGAAGCAATCTCTTCCAAAAGGTAAATAATAGTAATAATAGGGGATGCAGGATAAGGGAGACTCTGGCTGAAAATCCAAAACTTTCAATGTAATTATAAAGAAAAGTGAGGATAAAAAGTAAAGCCAGTATCCAAATCTAGGCAGAACCATTCCAGGACTAAACTGAAAGGTGTGAAAGTCACTATCTCGAGACCTCAGGCTCAGTTCCATACCAAGAAATGTCACTCTTAGCCTGCAACTGCTTCTCGCCAACGCCTGTGCAGAGGAAGTGGAATGAGAGTATCAAGAAGCGAATTCACGTGGGAGACCCAGAAGGAGCTATACTTACTTACCTCAATATGCAGCTCCTGGGTATTGTCGCTGACAACTACACGTACCCACTTCTGCTCAAAGCAGCTGGGACGTGTTCCACCTCTTGTGTGGGGTTTGCCTTCCATGCCCACACCTTGAAAACTGGTTTTGCCACCCACGCTTTTGTACAGACTGCTTTGATGAACATGTACAGTACGTTTAACCGTGTCGCCGATGCGTGTAAAATGTTTGATACAATGCCTAAAAAAGATGTGGTTGCTTGGAACTCCATGTTGGATGCCTTTGCTTCTAATGGGATGATGGAGGAGGCGTTGAATCTGTTTAATTCGATCCCTCTGAAGGATTTTACTTCGTTCAATATTATGATTTCTGGGTATTCGAGCAAAGGGATGATAGTTTCTGCTAGGAGAGTATTTGATGAAATGACTCAGAGAGATTCTGTTTCTTGGAACTCGATTATAACAGCATATGCCCGAGTTGGGGATATGGAAACAGCTGGTGAATTTTTCAGGGAAACGCCCATTAAAAATGTCATCACTTGGAACGCAATGATTACAGGATGTTTACAGAACCAACTCTACGAAGAGGCTCTTGATTTGTTTGGCCAAATGATAGCTCAAGGTTGTGCATCTGATTTTGTGACAGTAACTGGTGTCTTATCTGCCTCTGCCCATTTGGGATCACTGGAAAAAGGCGAAGAAGTACACATCTACGCCATTGATAATGGACTTGCATCGAATCCCCATGTAACTACGGCTTTGATTGATATGTATGCCAAGTGTGGAAGCATAGAACAATGTTTGTTGGCGTTTTATAAGTCTCAAGTAAAGGATATTTACTGTTGGAATGCCTTAATCTCTGGACTGGCACTTAATGGCCTTGGCGATGCAGCTCTCAAACTCTTCAGCGAGATGAGACTAAATGGTGTAAAACCTGATGACGTTACTTTTATATGCCTACTCAGCGCCTGTTGCCATTCAGGTCTCGTTGAAGAGGGTTGCCAGTTATTTGATTGCATGAAAATCGAGTTTGGGATATCTCCCAAGTTAGAGCACTATGGATGCATGGTTGATCTTTTAGGTAGGTCCAGGCGCCTGGATCAAGCTTACCAATTAGTGGAATCCATGCCATTTGAGCTTGGAGCATCCATTTTGGGTGCTCTGCTTAGTGCCTGTGTAAATAATCAGGACCTGAGAATTGGTGCAAGAGTGATACAACTTGTTTTTTCCAGGGCTCCCTACCTTAGTGACGGCGAGTTGATGATGTTTGCCAATTTGTATGCGTCATGTGGTCAGTTGGATGAAGCTGAAAGATGGAGACATGCCATGGAAGACTCAGGGATTGTTAAAACTCCTGGATGGAGCATAATTGAGGTAAATGGAAAGTTTTACAAGTTTTTGGCTGGAGAGCCAAGCAAAAGCACGAGGCTGATTCTAAACGGTGCATTGTGAGGAACTGTGAACATTGCTCTTCTTGCCTCAGTTATTATCCTACCCCAATCTAGTCAATTTAATATACAGCATTCCAACATAATATAAAGCAATCCCATTCAATGACGTTGAGAAAACCAGAACTTGATACCATCAGGATCAGTTTAGGAGGGTGAAGAGCAATTTAGGAAGATCTCTGTGCAGAAGGAACAGGAGCTGGCAAACAATGGAATGCCTTTGTTGTTGCAGAAGAGCTGGGATCTAAAGGGAGAACACAGTTAGAGACGATAAACCAGGAAGATGTTCCAATACGACAACCATCTTAGCTGTGTTTTGTCCAGTTTGGAGATCCTTATTCAAATGACAGTTCTACAGTTCTATCAACCCGATATCCTCTATGTTTCTTTGTCACATTTGTTTCTCTGCAACTGAATGTGCCAATACCGCATTGAGAAATAATCTTCCCTAAATGCTCAAGGGAGTACTGCTATAGATTCAATCCCTCTCTTTATCATCTCTGCCAAATAACTGATATTGTACTTCTAGCTTTCTTCAGTTTGCAGTATCAGGCTACGCCCCAAACAATACGGCAACACAAGTATGTAAACAAGAAATCAGATTAAGTATAAGAAAGAGGAAGATGTTCCTGCACTCAATTTGTCATCTTTAATTGTTGTCAAATAGTTACCATCACAGGAACATCTGAAAAACATTGACAAAGGATTCAATCTGACAAATGGATATTTTACTGTGGAAAAAGCATCAAAAACTCCTCTTTACAATTTACATGTAAAATGAAGATAAATTGATGTTATTCTGTATGTAATGCTAATCAATAGTTAATGAATTTATCCTACACAAAGATCAAGATGTTTCCTTGGCTGACAATATAAAGGAATCCTGAACCTTCAAACCCAGTTGATCCCGCCACGAAATTTTCTTCTTCTCAAGACTCTTGCCTTTAGTTAAACAACTCTTGGACTTATCTTCCACCCTCAAAGGTTCTTCAACAACCTCACAATGCATGGACAAATCTTGTGGTGGAACAAGACCTCTCTCTTTTTGAACCTCATTAGTTTGCATCTCCATCAAATATCTTTGTCTCCGTCTAAGGAATCTAAAGATTAGCGTTTAACATTATCAATTCAGGTGCTGATTACCTTCCTATCTAGCAAATGAGGAGCCATGAATCATAAGAAAAACAAGTGAAGTAATAACAACATACCGGATATCATCCAAAAGAGTATCTCTCTTCTGCTTTACAATCTGCAACTTTTTCTTCTTTGCAACAAATTCCTAAAGAAACCAAAAAGAAAAACTGAAGCCATCCCCAAATTGAAGATGTACGTAAGGGACATACAAGTTCAAACGTCAATTAGTTGAAGGCAAACACCAACAATGTAACGAAATTGTTCTTGAAATAGAAATTCTCCTCAAATAATGTTATACAACTACAATAAAATTCCTTCTCTTAAGATTCTGTTCTTGAACTAAACATGGCAAAATCGCTTACAAAATCTGAACTTTCAAGTGGGATTTTGTAGTTAAGAAATTCTAAGAACACAAAACAGAACTAACAGAAAACCAAAAGGACTAACCTTTTGCAAAGTCAAGTAATGTTGAACTAGGCTTTCATGTTCAAATTTAAGCATGGAGTCCGAGTCTCCGTTTTCCGATTGAGGACTATCACGAGCGAGCCTTTTCTTGGTACTCTTAGACATGGTATCCCCCAAGCAAATTCTCACCGATTAAGCAAAAACAATGGGTGCCCTAGAAATATATCATCTAGAAATACAAAAGAAAGTACATAGAATAACTAAATTAGTAAAAAACGAATAGAACCCTCGATGCAAAATTGAATCTTTTGTAATACGAACTGGGAAACACAAAGAGAATGTAAACACAGAGATCAAAATGGGTATGCTAAATGGAGGAAACAAACAAAACCCAATTGAACTACGATAGGAAGGTAGGTACCGAGAACC
The DNA here is from genome assembly GCA_032467995.1 of Erythroxylum dillonii. Classification (NCBI taxonomy): domain Eukaryota; kingdom Viridiplantae; phylum Streptophyta; class Magnoliopsida; order Malpighiales; family Erythroxylaceae; genus Erythroxylum; species Erythroxylum dillonii. The sequence goes on along the minus strand of JANKYE010000001.1, from coordinate 26,669,551 downwards.
CCAAGAGGGGCATATAATAAGAGTACTAAAAGGAAAGAAAGTTTCTTTCTGTGGAACTCCGTCTCTCCATGTAAGGGTAGAACCCGAAAAAGCCCATGAAGGAGAGACGAGAGTTTAGAGGAAGAGTAGCGGAGACAGGGTTTGACAGAAGGGCAATTCTGGCATGTTAAAGGGGATAGAAGAGTTATGGACGGTTGGAGGAAAATTGAAGCCATATCTAGCTATCAATCCATGTATGAAATTTCTTTCTTTTTACAAATTTTTGTTTTGGCAACCAAAACACGAGATTTGGTCCAACTGGGGTCATTTTAGAGAGACGATAGGAGAAAGATTTAGAGAGAGAAGGGGCCATGGTGAGAGACGAAACGTGAAAGGCAGGGCTTTGGGAATATCTTTTGTAGGTGTTGGTGGAGGATGAGCAGATAAGAGGGAGGAGAAGAGCTGTAGCAGAAACAGCAGAGGGATAAATGGCTCTATGCACTTGCTGCAAGAAAGTCCTCTCTTTGACATGGAGAGTGCCGCTACGCAATGCAATTACAAATTAGGTACTTCATTGAATCGGGTAACAGTCAAATTCATAAACAAAAATAAGAGTTCAAGTTTAGCTAAAGACTGTCACTCGAGTTTATGTTGGATCAAATTATATTAAATTTAAAAATTAATTAAATCTTAAGTTAAATTTAATTGAATTGTTGAGATCACATGCCTATTCTATAGTAGAAGTAGATAAGCAGTCAGGTGAAGAAAACAAGAAGATAAAACAACTCTTCTTTTCTTTTCTTTTATTTTTTTCCTCTCCCATTTATGCTTGGAAATCATATTAGCAGGTTTGGTTGTCTTGAACGTGGTTAACAACTGTGAAGCCTGGCAGCCTCATGATGGATTGCTAGATTAGCTTATAGGTCTTCAATGGAGAAACCCGACAAATTGCGAATGCCATGAATGTATGGAAATGAAAATGGAATGTACACTGCTAGTTCACAGATTGACAAATTATGTGCCAAAAACCAGCATTTGCAGATATAGACATATGATCCTTCTTATTAGACTCCTTCGATGCACATCCTAATCGCAGAAAAGATAGGATCCCTTGAACAAAACTGCCTGCGGTATTCAGAGGAAAGTGCAGCTTCCGGAGATGATGGATTCTGAACAGCCAAGCAAATCAGACATCTGCAGATATATACATGAGATCATTGCAGCATTTTCAGAATCAGGATACACATCATAATTAATCAGGATCAAGCGTTTCTTCAATGAACTTTTTAACGGATATGCATTTCTTCAATGAACTTTTTAACGGATATGCCAAGGGAAAACGCAGATCCTGAAAATTTTGAATGTAAATTTAGCATCAAAGCCATCTTCAAAGAAAATCTGTGGGAACAAAATTAAAGGGCATACCTAAGAACCCTTTAGCAGAAGATCAGTAAACAAGTTCAAACAATAACCAGCTGCATACTTCTGAAGTAAGAGGATTAATTTGGAAGCTGCAAAATGGTTCCTCTGTTGGGGCTGCATCCCTCAGCCATCATCTTCTTGTAGACAGTATATGCAAGACCAGGATTGCCTGACATGCTGTATGCACGGATAAGAGCATTGTAGGTAAACACATTAGGTTCAAGACCTACATGTTGTAACTCTTCATAAATCTTCGATGCTTGCTCTATCATTCCAACAACCCCAAGACTCAGTATCAAGGAATTATAGGTATAGAGATCTGGTTTAATACCCTTACTTTGCAGTTCATTGAAGAGAAAGAGAACTTTTTCTACCCTCCGTGATCTCCCAAGCCCGTTAATCATACGGTTATAAACAACCAAATCTGGATCAAGGCCAGACTGCTTTAGTTCCTCAAAGTAGTGAAGGGCATCATCCACTCTCCCAGCCGTACACAAGCAATCGACAAGAATAGTGTATGTCTTCAAGTCTGGTCTTAAGCCTTCTCTAACCATCTGTTTGAATAAGTCAGAAGCAGCATCCACATCACCTGTTTTCCCAAATCCATTTATCATAATGTTATAAATGGCACTGTTAGGCTTACATCCATAGTCAAACATATCCTCGAATAACTGTTTCGCCTCCTCAAGTCGGCCTGCTTTGAGAAGTCCATCAATTATGGGGCCATAGGTGCAAGGAGTTGGAGTGAAATCACCACTTACAAGACTGTAGAACAAGTCAATAGCCTTGTCCAAAGCATTAGACTTCACAAGGTTGGAGACAATAATATTATGAGTTATAGTGTTAGGCTTGCATCCCTTGCTAAGCATTTCCTCATACAGCTCAAAAAGCTCGTTTACTTTTCCAGATTTCCCATGAGAATCAAGTAATACATTATAGGTGAAAACATTTGCAGAGCAACCAGAACTCTTCATCTCCTGGAAGAGACTCCAAGCCATTTCGGATTTACAGCTATCCAGAAGACCATCAATTAAAAAGTTGTATGTTTCAAGTGTTGGTTTAATGCCCAATTCCTTGGTAAACCTTGTAAATACACTTTGAGCAACAAGGATTTTTTTCTGCTTACATAAAACCTTAATGATTGGCATCAATATGGAGTCATCACAGCAAATTCGATGGTATACCACCCTTTCACAAAATAAAATAGCATTTTCTGTTCCAGAATCAGTCAAAATACCTTCCATTAATTCTTTCCAAAATGACCCATCTATTCCAAGCTCCGCCTTGTGAATGAAGGCCTTTGCAATCTTTAAAGCATCCTCTATATGTCCTTTCTTCACAACACCAGGAAGGAGGGTGCAGAAAGTTACATAATCAGGGTTGAGGAATTTCCTCATTTGATGGAAGATCCATATTGCATCATGAACTCGCTGTTCTTTTATAAATCCATGAATGATAGTATTGAATGTGAGAACATCAGGAGTAATATCCATCAGCGTCATGTTGTAAAGCATTCTCAAAGCAACATCAACCTCATCATTCTTGCAAAGACAATCTAGGAGTGTGTTAAAAGTTACAACATTTGGGCGACACCCATGCCCAGTCATACTCTTGAATAGATTAATTGCCTGTTGGACTTGACCCTCTCTCCCTAATCCAGCTAGTAATGTGTTGTAGGTAACAACCGTAGGAGAAAGTTTCATGTCTTCCATCCTCGAGAACATGTTCCATGCTTCATCTGCTCGACCAGCTTTGAAAAGTGTATCAATCAATGAATTAATCACAATTACGTCCGGTTCACATTTGTTCTTGGACATCTCAGATAGTAATTTTATGGCTTCATCAACTTGCCCCACCTTGCTATAGCACTTCATCATCATGTTATAGGTCACTGAATCGGGAACAATCCCACTACTCTTAAGCCAATTAAAAATAGCTTTAGCTTCTCCAATATGACCTTTTTCAGCAATACTGTACAAAGATGCATTGCAAGCAACAATATCTGGAACTATTCCTTTAGTTTTCATCTTCTCAAAGGTCGCAATAGCTTTTCCATAGTCACCAGATTTTCCATAGTAGTCAATGAAAAGGATATGTGTGAAAGCAGTAGGTTCAACACCCAGAGCTTCCATTTTGTTGAAAAGACCTAAAGCCTCGTTCAACTTATCCATCTTCAAAAGCCAACAAATCAATGTGTTGTAAGTGTAAAGATTTGGAAAAATCCTTTTTTCCCGCATTATATCCAACAGATTGAATGATTCATCAAATTTTCCAGCACCACACAAGGCATTAACAAGTATTGTGTACGACACCACATCAGAAACATAACCATCACTTTCCATTTCCATCCAAAATCGTCTGACCATATCCAAGTTCCCATGATCACTGAATTTGTCCATCAAGGTAATGTAAGTCACTCTGTCAGGCCTGTGCTTGCTAGCTTTCATCTTCACAAATAATTCCACAGCCTGGTCAAGATTTCCAGCTGTACAAAGAGCATCAATGAGCACTGTATAAGTAATAACATCAGGCCCACATCCCTCATCATCCATTGTCTTCAACATTTTGTATGCCTCATCAATTTTTCCAGCTCTCCCAAGCACTCTAATGCATATGGTATACGTATACACATTAGGTCTAAGTCCTAAATTCTCCATCTCGTTTAACAAATCCATTACAGCTTCTGTATTCCTTCTCCTTCCTAAAGCTACCATGAGGGCGGAATAAGTTTTTAGACTAGGCTTATGACCTTCTGAAATCATTCTTCGGTATACCTTCAAAGCCTCACTACAAGAACCTGTCTGAAGTAGCAAATAGATGAGACCATTGTATGAATACGTGTTCAGTATGAATCCTGCCTCTCTCATCCTCTTAAGCGCATATGGTGCTTGTCTAAGCCCCCCTCTGATACCAAGACACTTAAATATGGCCAAATAAGTCTCCAAGCTCCTCCTTACTATCCTTTTTTGCATAAAATCAAACACAAGAGCCATATCCTCTAGCCTCCTATGAACACTCAAGACTTCAAGCATGTGATTACACGTTTCGGTCGTATGAACAACACTGGGCAACTTGGCAACTGAGTTGAAGTACAAAAAACACTCACCTGGGTCTGAAATTGAGACAAGAACCCCCATAACTTCGTCAGAAGATAGCCTATTATTCGACTTAACTTTCGCCACCACCAACTCCCTCTCACATCTTGCTGCAACCCGTGATATATTAACATGCCTTTTCATGCATTTCTTCCCATTTTCCACAGACCCACATCGTATGAACTTCAAAGTGTCAGCCTTTGCACCTCTAAAAGGTCCTTTACTATGGTTTGAGGTGGAAACGCCATTACGTTCAACGAAAGCAGTGTTATAATATACATAATTACAGCACATGATGGAAGAGCATAGGACTAATACAGCCATGATAACCGAAATGGTCCCAAGAAACTAGAGATGGATTGGTTGCAAGATAGATGCATGTCAAATTGTCTCAAAGAACAGAAATTGGGATTAAGAGTACACAGAGCGTACTAATTGAGAACGCCTGATCCAGGTGGGCTATGGAGTTATCGGTAGAAATGGGAGAAGAGACACACTGGCCTCCAGATTATTGCATAACTATCTGTGGACTGTGGCGATATCCTCCACTTGGATATTTATTTTATGTGCTTAAATACATCTTCTAATGAAAAGAAATGGGCCTTTTTTTATTAAAAAAATATGTATTTAATATTTACATTTGGGTTAATAACAATGCTATGAATAACTTATTGGGCTTGGTACCGAATTGAGTTCTGAAATATAACTATATTAGTACCGATTGGTACCGGATACTATTTTGAAAAATTTTTTAAATTTATAAAATAATTCATAAAATTTTTAAAAATTATAAAATAGTCCATATTGGTATATTATATAGTTGTACTGTATACTTTATTAATTTATTGTTTACATCAACTATGCTTTTAAAATATTAATAATAAATAATAATGACAATTAATATGAAATAACAATAATTTTTAAATATTTTA
>JANKYE010000001.1:26563196-26582848 GCA_032467995.1 Erythroxylum dillonii | reverse complement strand
AAGGATCAATATGAGATATTGATTCTTATATGGGCATAATTGGTATTTAATTAGAGTTATTTGTAATTCTAATTAAACTTTAATTGAAATTAATATTTAATTTCAATTAAATTACTAAAATTTCCTAAACTTATTATAAATAGGCTTAAGCTTTATGTAGCTAGCAATTCATGCGTAACCCTCTCTGTAAAAGTTACAAAGTTCTCTCAACTCATTCTGTGGATACCGTTAGAGGCCGGATACTTGTGCGGCTACGGTGGTTGAGATGGATCGGTTTCGAAAACGATTCGAGGGATGCATTAAGACAAAGATCAAGCTTCAGAATAAGGTACAAATTAAATTTCGCTTTATTTTGATTCGTGTTAATCATTTTGTGGAATTAAATAGATCTTGGTTTTCGGGAAATCAAAAGTCATGAAAAAGTTTCGTGATTATTCCGCTGCGATTCGGATCAGATCCCGACCCGGTTTCCTAACACGGTATTCGTAACATTGGTTGAAGAAGAGGTAAGGTTTTTATAAAAAAGTTGTCGTAGAGTTGAGAGAGAAGAAAATGTTAAATTGGCTAGTGTATTTTTTAGATTAAATTCATAAGGAAATTAATCTAAATACGAAAGTTTTTACTTTCCTAGCTACTAAAAAAATGAACCAAACATGATAACATAAATTTTAGGAAAAAAAAGTACTTTCCCAAACAAGAATCCATTCCAACCAAACAGGGCCTTAGAGTCTCTTGGGTTGTAATTTGCCTTTGAATTTATTTGGCTTTTCTCTACTCATGTGAGTTGGTTGATTTCTAATTAGACTTGAATTAAGGAGTGTGTGTTTGAGCGAGCTTTGGTATCCTTGCACTATGAAGGTGGATATGGTTTGATAAGTGGCTAAACGTAAATTTTAATCAGTTATTACATTTCTAAAAATTCCAATTGTTGAGTGCTCCTTAATCTATTCTGAACGGTCTTCTTAATTTTGCTTAGGGACAAGTAAGAGTTTGAGTTTAGGGGTATTTTTGAATGCATTTTCTCATTGGAATGAGTGGCATTTTCCCTTAGTTTTTACATACAGTTATTAGGTTTTATACATACTTTACCCACTAATTTGTTTAGTTCCTCTGAGTCTGCATTGACAATATAATTGCAGATATTGTGCATGCTTGCCTGTTGGGTTGAAGATCCTAACGGTGATTCCTTCAAGAAACACCTTGCTAGAGTTCCAGATTATTTATGGCTTGACGAAGATGGAATGAAGCCTGATGGTTCGTATGTGAGTATGGTGGCGAGGGTGAGAGCTAACTTTCCAGTTCAAACAAGAATAAAATGATTGTACATAGGAGAAGTAAAAGCATAAAACGTAGAGGCCAACAATAGAAAATGACAGCAGCTTGAGACAAGACAAAAACGACAATCCAGCAGGAGATAAAACACATCAGCCAGCGACAAAATGGGCTAGGTTTTATTTTAGGAGGGATAGGCCATCAGGAGAGGCACATATGAGGCCAACGCATCATTAGGGGCACACCACCAAAACGACACACGGAGGCACGCAGCTAGGGAGAAACGACCCAGGGGAGATGCACGCACATGGACCCAAGGGAGATGAACCACTAGGTGGATGCACACGAGGACGCACCAGGGATGCAAAAACGGTAACATAGAGGGGGGGAGATGCACGTAGGGAGGGACGAACGACACACCAGGGGTGATATTATTATTATTATTATATTACTTGAGACCCGTGAACTTGCAGAGTACCATTAGTTGCTCCTATTCAAGAATAGCTCACACCTTGGTCCCATCCATTCTTAGCTTGCCTTGTCCCACAATGTGCCTCAAAACACTACTTTCAGCTTCGCAAATGCACACTTCTCCTTTTAGACATATAACTCATTGCCTTTCAAAGCTTGAAAGACATGTTATAGATGTATGGCATGTTCTTCCAACGATTTGCTATACATAACAATGTCATCCAAATAAACAACAACAAATCTATCCAAGAAAGGATGTAATACCTTGTTTATAAGTGTGCAAAACGTTGCAGGCATATTAGTGAGATCGAATGGCATGACTAAGAATTCAAAAGCTTCATATCTCGTCACATAAGTAGTCTTTGGCTCATCTCCCTCGGCAATCCTCACTTGGTAGTAACCCGACCTCAAATCAGGCTTGGAGAACCATCTTGCATCTCCTAGTTAATTAAACAAGCCATCAATTTGAGGGATAGGGTACTTATTTTTCACAGTAACAAGTGCCCGGTTGGTAATGGCGTCACCTACAACCAAATATAAAAAGAAACCAACTTCCTACAACACAAATTAATATAGTAGTAGAAAGTAGGGATCGTTCCCTTGAGGAATCTATTGGTAAATATTATACGAGTTGAAAATTAAAACAAATTGAGGGGTTGAATTAACATGATTTAAAGAAATTAAATATGAAAAAAATTTGAAATAAACGAAAATATTTAGATATGGAAAATTAATAACAAACCTTGGTTTCGGGTCACATACGTTATCAAACTAATATGGATCATCAATATAAAATTAAATCCATTAACAAATACTCATTGGGTGGTGTTCTCTCTTAAGATTAAATGAATAGAAACATGTATTCTAATCACTCTTATTAACCAACAACTTAGATACGATCTTAAGTTTGATTGATTAATAGCTTTAAGAACCAAGAGAACCAATGGGCAAGACAATACACACACGATATTTTTTAATCTAGATAAGTATCTTTCTTAAAGTTTCTAACCCTTAACATAAAGATGGTAATCCTAATTGCCACTTTGGATTAGAAAAATTGAATGTCAAATCCTATTAATTTGGTTGTAAAATAAATCAATCAATTCCTAGTTGCGCACTTTAGAGATCAATAAATTCAATCAAAAAGGCAATGCAGAAGACACTTAATATTCATCAATGAAATAAACTTTATTCATAAAATCTCACACATACTAGATGATAACGTGGTTCCCTTCAACCAAGAAGGATAATTTAGCTACTCATAACAAAGGTAAAACCCAACAGAAGAATAGCAGAACATATAGTCTCCATATCTGCACTTTTCCAGAAAATACGAAAAATCTAGCCCAAAACCAAAAAATTAGCAGCAGAGAAAAGGCATTAAAAAAATGATGTATCTAGATGTCCTCCCTCTTCCCTCTTATCATTATCTTTTTCAGATAAACTCCCTATATAATCAGGCAGTAGATCCCCACCTAAAAGATAACAACTTAATTCCTAAATCCTACGTGTATTGAATCTGTATTCAAATCAAATTCTGCAGATAAATTTTCCCTTTACACGTGCCCACACTTATTCAAAAACTTTTCTCCCAACTGAGAATTCAAATTGTGTTTGTTTTCCTTGCATCTTTTTTATTCAAATTCATCTCCTATATGTTAAAAACCATATGAGAATAATTAAGAAACAAGTACATTAATTTTAAATAAAAATTTCAACACATTAAAGAGATTTATGTCCAAAGTTAGCACAAAAATAACAACTTATCACCGGTAGTTGATACATAACTGAAGTGATCCATTGTGTTTCTTTTGGAATAGTACCAACGAACCATATGGGGCTTTAGAAGGTTGGATTTAACCCACATCCAAGAGTTCCTTCAATTGTCTCCTTAGCCTTCTAACTCTTGTGGTACCGTACGATATGGGACTGTGGTAGGGGGTTTAGCACCAAATTCCAACTCGATCTTGTGATTCACCTCTCTTCTTGGTGGTAACTTCTTTGGAAACTCAAGCGGCATGACATCCTTGTACTTATCAAGGACAAGAAATCTCCTTAGGCAACTCCTCACGAGTAGTGGAATTTTCCTCCTTGAGAGCCACTAAGAACATCAACTCTGCCTTCTTCACTCATTTAGAGAGTTGCATGGCTGAAAGGGTCTTAATCTTTGTTGGTACCTCTCAGGACAAAGGTACCATGTTTGTATTCCCCTCCTCCATAATACACATGGTTTTTGCAAATGGGATTGGAATAGCTTTCACATTGTCTATGAATTCCATACCCAACACCACCTGGAAATCATCCATAAGAACAATAGAAAAATCTACTAAACCATGCCACTTACCTATACAAATCTCCTCGTTCTTTGCCACTCCACACATGCTTTTAGCCTCTGAGTTTACTATCTTTATCTAACCACTGGTGGGTGGGTACTTGATGCCCGACCGCTTAGCTTCTTCTTCCTTCATAAAGTTGTTCGTAGTAGTGGTATCCACTAAGTCTCTCATACCTTGTCCACTAATCTTTGTGACTATGAACACATCGCCCCTTCTTCTTAGCTTTTGGTACCTCGACTTTGGTATTGATAGCATAAAGGACTTCTAAGGATCCACATCTTCCCTTAGCTGATTTTGAGGTTTCTTCTTCGAGTGTAGCAAGCTTGCTCTTCTTCGGACAATCCCTTATTCAATGAGGCCCATTATAAAGGTAGCACTTTAATGTGGGACGTTCTCTACCATTGTCTTCTTTATGGCCTTTGCTTGAATCTTCTTTCGGCTTGCCACTCTTCGAAACTCTATCTTTGCCTTTCTTCTTCTCTCCCCCACCCTTGCCCTTGTCACTCTTTTAGGACTTAGAGTGGTGGACATCCCTTCTTACTTCATAAAAGGATTTAGTTACTGCGATAGCATTAGCCAGGTTTTACACATGTCACCTCTCTAACTCCGTCTTAGCCCACGGTTGTAAACCATCACAAAAGGCAAAGAAAGCTTCCTTGTTTGGATAGTTAGGAATCGTAAGCAAAACTTTTTGAAAATCTTGAACATGCTCTCAAATTCTCTTTAAGTGGGTAAGCCTTCTTAACTTAGCTCAAGCTTCATTCTCTACATTCTCGGGGTAAAACTCTTTCTTGAAGTCATCCCATGTGTTCATGGTACAGGTCCCCTTTTCAATATGGTTAACCATCTCCTCCGCCACACTATGGCCATGTATACAAGGTAGAGAGAAGCACTATCAATCATCTTGGCATGATCTGTAATACCAAGCACCTTGAAATATTACTCCATACTCCAAAAGAAGTTATTGATGGCCTTCACATTTTTTGCTGCTCTAAAGGCCTTAGGCTCTGGAACCTTTACTTTGGCATAAGCAGTGGAAGTAACAAGTGCCACACCTCCTTGTGTCACCGCCATCTTACACAAACTCCAATCCCCCTTTACCTCCTTCAACTTGGAAGACAAACTTGCAAGTGTTTCTTCGAGCATAATAATTTTAGCAACAAGAGAAGATTCCAAGGAACTCACCTTTTTGGAAGCATCCGAGGCAACGATATTGGTGGTCCCATTCATCTCTTCCAGAAGTAGAGACTGCTCTTTCTCTAGCTCCTCTACTCTTTGGTCCCAATCATCGATAATCTCCCGATATAGTGATCTCTAACTTCGAGAGCCTAGCCATCACTTCAGTCATGGCATCCTTTGTAGTAGACCTTTCTCTCTTTCCCTTGTTAGTAGGAGGAACTCTCTCGACCTCCCTTCCATTATGGGTGGCCACTTTGTTTGAACCAGCCATCTCAACAATAACCGAAGGGTCTCTAACATTGCTTTGATACTACTTATAAAGGGCTTGGACTTTCACCAACACTCGTTTGGCACTTAAGTACGCTCTCGTTCCCAAGTCAGCCTTCTACACGAAACACTTTGCTAAATAGAAGAAGCAATGTGGGAGAATGTAAGAACACTTCTATTAAAGAACTCTCTTAAGAAAGCTACAATGCTTACAATGGACTCTATAATTTTCTATGATCCATATGAGGCAACCCCCAAGGGGTATTTATACTTGTTTCTTCCTAGAATGGACGGTTAAGATCTATTTGATCTAATGATCCATATTAACCTTCTAGAATTCTCTACACTACTCTACATACTTCATGTACATTATGTATATATCTACAACATTCTACAAACTTCTATAAGGTTTCTTATTGTTTCACAATGTTCCATAAGCTTCCATAGTCTTCTACCATGTTCTAGAAGCTTCCAGAATCTTTCTAAGATTCCAACATCCTCTAAAAGACTCTTTTGGGCCCCAAACCTCATCTTGTAGGTTTTAAAACATGTGAAACTGTGACATTCTGCATGTGGGACTTTTGGATTTCAAAAGTCAACACATATGTTGAACAACAAAAACATCGGTAAAAATTTGCTGACACCACAGGAGTCTGGGATCACTCAGATTTCCAAGTTGACAAGATAGGAGCACTCAGGATTGGCCCCTCCATTGGACAGGAGCACTATAACATCAATTTGTGTTTTAAGTAACTTTATAAATAACCATTCTTCTTCTTACTCTTCTTCATTCTCTTCCTCTATAAAATATAAAATAAACTTGTATCTTTTCCTCTCTTCAACGTACATGATGTCAGGAATTACCCAAAGACTTACTCAACACTATAAAACCACACCTATCTCATCAGGTATGATTGATCTGTATATATGATCATTTACATTATCATCATCAACTTTGTGATCTTAACACATATGCTTGTGTTTTGCCATTGTCAAAGAACAGATGCTCGTTATTAAATGCCCATCGATCCTAAAGTTATTCGTAAAGTTGGCCACGTAAGATACAGGTCACTAAATACTCTCTTCTCTTCTGGTTCCTGCTCATTCAAAAATTGTGTTTGATTATTTTGGATCATTTTGACGTGAATGTGCTAGGATGGAGAAAAGTTGAGTATGGTAGTGAAGAGAGTGGCGTCAGAGGTTCTAAGGAACGTGAAGTTGTCGACTTCATTGTACGACACTGTATGGGTGGCCATGGTCCTAAGGACGGAGCCACAGTGGGGGCAAGTGGGGGCAATTGCACCCATTGGCTCCAAAAAATGTTACATAAAAAATTTATTATTTTAAATTTTTAATTCATAAAAAATTAAAAATTTGCTCTTATTAAAATTTTGCCCTCATTAAAATTTTTTTTGCCTCCAGTGAAATTTTGCCCCCATTCAAAAAAATTTCTGAATCCGTCCCTGATGGTCCTGTCTTGAGAGGACGAGAAGAAAACGAAGAAGCAGTCATAATTCATTATTCCCGGAATGGGTGATGAAACACCAATAGCCTAATGGATCATGGTGCCTTGATCAGACACATCCATTGCTCGTTAAGGACTCTCTGTCCTCCAAACTCGGTTGTGTTCTTGCCCTTAACAAGTGGAGTGTTAGAGAACAACTAGTTAACAAGGGTAGGTATTGTTGTTTATGAGTCTGTCTCGAAGTTAATAGATAAAAAATTAAAGTTGATTGTAAAGAATATTAAATGAAGTAGGTATTTTTTAGGATTTTATTTATTTATTTCAAGTTTAGAATTTATCCAGACCAATTTTTGGGTAGCTACTGATAGAAAACAACTTAATCCTATTGGTTTTGATATAACAATTGGGGGTATGAGAAGTGGGCTCTGTTTAGGATCTACTCTGACGTTTAGAAATTGATTAATTGGTAATGATACATGGACTTGATGGCCTGCCCAAGAAAGAGATCTAAGTCCTAGTAGCCCCTTCTCATCAATGGACTCCTGACGCATATGAAGGAGTGCAGTTTGTTTGAAAAATTCCTACCTGTCTATCTATCTCTGAGATGCTTGAATTTTTCAAAACTCCATGGACATGTAGAAGAGAAATGCTATCCCCACTCGGACCAAGAATAACTTTTACTTATTCAAATAACTATTTACGTGAAACAAAGCGAATTTTAGAACAACAAGTTCCCCTTGACAAAGCGAGGGTGACAGTAGCTGCTAAATCTACTACTGGTATATGGACAATTGTGTGGACTGATGGACTGACCAATATTGATTGTTATAAAGGACCATGCTACCACATCGATCCGGTTGCTGGAGAAGAAAATCAATATATTGCTTATGTAGCTTACCCCTTAGACCTTTTTGAAGAAGGTTCTGTTACTAACATGTTCTGTTACTAACATGTTTACTTCAATTGTGGGTGATGTATTTAGGTTCAAAGACCTACGCACTCTACGTCTGGAGGATTTACGAATTCCTACATCTTATTTTAAAACTTTCGAAGGCCCGCCTCATGGCATCCAAGTTGAGAGAGATAAATATAAAAATATATGAGGCATTCTAGAAACATAAAAGTATTTTGCAATTGATTTACCAAAGAATTCATTCTAAATCTATTAGATTTATATTGATTTTCGTCTTTTTTTAAAATTTTTATATATATTTATTTAGTTTATATATTTATTTTCATTTAACATTTAAATAGAATATATATATATACTAATATATTATAATATTGTTAGTATGCCAGTTTTCATCTTCCTTGTAAAGTTGGCCCTCAGGGAATCGGTTGCATTTATTTTTTGATTTCTCTATGAATCTTATGTTTGTAATAATAGGGACATAAATTTCTCAATTCCAATTGACTAGCCATATTGTGTCGTTTTTTTAGTAATATACCTAAAAATATCCATTGATTTAAGGATGCACCTTTGATGTATCAGTTATCATGCCCATGTTAAACATTGGGTAGTCAAGTGTGGAGTGAATAACTGCTGAAAGCATCTAACTAGTAAGCCCACCCCAAGATGAATGCCCTCCTAATCTGACTTCCACAGAGGCTTTAGAAAGCAGACTGAACTTACCTTTCGATTTGAACAATTACTACGAAAAAGGAACACTCAAATTTAGAGGTTTCTTTTACTTATTTATACCAAAATGAATTATTATGATTGGGAAATGGTAATGAATGGCATTTGACATATCTTTTGGGAGGATTGGGATTGAGAGGAAATTATTACGATTGGGAAATGGTAATGAAACATCAGAAGAGCAATGGGTCACTCTTCAACTCACCATCTGCAACAGCTGCTGCTTTGATCCACAAACACCATCATAAATGCTACGATTATCTTAAATCTATTTTGGACAGATTTCAGAACACAGGCATGTAGTATGAAGATTTTTCATTTTTTTATCATCATTATTATACTAATTTAACTTTTTAAATAATTTGTTGTGTGTTTAATATCATTAAGAACATAATAGATAATCAATACTTAATTTTTGTAAATTGTTTTAACAAAATTCTCTATTATGTTTAAGTTGAAATACTCTCTTTTAAGATAATCTGATAGAAATTTAATTAAAAAAATATTTTTAATACTAAAAGTTCTATAATGTTTATCTATAAAGAGGTTTGAGTGATTGGAATAATTGAAGCTTGTATCTGTGTATTGATAAGTTACAGATTATATACAAGTACAATTGATATCTTGAGTAATCCTACGAATCCTCAACAACTAAGTTTAAATTATACAAATGCTAACTAATTGATACGAAGAAGAGACTAAGTCAAACAATTTAAATTTAAGAACGTTATTCCTTGTTAATCTAATTAAATTTTTAAAAAAAATATGGTACAATTCTCTTTTTTATTCTCTTTTAATTATAAATCATAAAATATTAAATCAATTTTTTAATTTTAAGTAAATAAGGCCCAATTTTATATAGTTAATAAAATTAAAATTTTTGAATTATAGAATCCAATACATACTTTTTTTCTATTTCTATCCTATTATGAAGCAACGAGAAGTTAGATTTGATTTTGATTTAAGATGAATATGACTAAACTTTATATAATAATTTTTTTATTTAGTTTTGGTTTGATTTATAGAAACTAATATTCTTATCTTTTATGTGTTTTAACATTTCCCACAACATACCCACTAGACATTTACATTCAACTTTGTACTATTGACAATCTTCAAAAGCTAGTTATAGACCCATTTTTCCATAAAGAAATTCAAAATGCAATGGATCATATTTACAGGTACTGTTCTTTTCCCTTTTTATTCCTACATTAACTTAACCTGCCATTTTGGTTTGGTCTTAAAGATGTTGGTTGCAGGGTAGTGAAGAGATATTCTCATACAATTGTTGACGCAGCAAAAAAGCGATAAAATTTGCACAAATAGAAAGAATTTGCAATTATTATCTGAATTCTGAATATTTCAATCCCTTAAGATGTCCCTAAACAAGGATCTAAATAGGACAGTAAACTTAATAGAAATAGGAAACAGAAAATGACGAAAATATCCTAAAATAATACAAAATTAGGAAAAACAATATGTAACTAGGAAAACATTCTGTAACTTGCGTTTTAAAGGAAAATGACATCAACTGGGTTTACACCCTATTTGCCATATCGACCATGTCAGTCCCCTCTACTTGAGAAAAACTCAACCTCGAATACACTGGATCATCTAGATATAAAGGTTCATCTGCAAAGTAACAAGGAGAAATATTTGCCACATTAAATGTTTTGGAAATGCCGAAAGCATCTGATAATCCCACCACATAAGCATTGTCATTAATCTTCTGCAAAATCTGATATGGCCCATATTTCTTAGACTATAACTTGTTGTAAATGCCTACTGGAAAACGATCCTTTCTCAGAAACACCATAACTTGATCACCCACGTTGAAGACTTGTTCTCTCCGATTTTGGTCTGCAGCTTTCTTATATTTGGCATTAACTTATTCTAGTTCTTATCTCATCTATGTCTAAACATCCTACCATTGGTCAGCTATATTTGCAGTAGATGCATGAATTTTAGGTAATTCAATCAAATCGACAGTATATTGTTGTGCCCTTGTGTAGATAATTGAAAAAAGTGACCTGCCCAAGGCACTATGAACAACATTATTGTAGGCAAACTCAGCTTGGAGTAATGCACAATCCCACTAATTAGATCTATCTCCACAAATACTTCAGATAAAATTGCCCAAGGTTTTATTCACTACCTTTGTTTGACCATCTGTTTGAGGATGAGTTGTGCTGCTGAAATTTAGAGATGAATCAAACATCTTCCACAAAACCCTCCAGAAGTGACTTAGGAACTTGCTATCTTTATTAGAAGTAATGGATTTAAATACCCCATGCACACGTACAACTTCCTTGAAAAATAGTTTAGCCACATTGGTTACATTTGCAGTTTTCTTGTTGGGAATAAATGTGCCATTTTGGAAAATCTGTCTACCACAACAAAAACAGAATCATCACCCCTCTGGGTTCATGGTAATCCGTGCATAAAACCCACAAATAAATCCTCCCACATATTCTATGGAATAGGTAGAGGAGTATACAAACTAGTATTCTGAGATTGACCCTTCGCTGTCTAGAACGCATAGCACCTCTGCATAAGATGCATCACATCCCTTCGCATGTGGGGCCAATAATATATGTCCTCATATGTAACATAGGTCTTATCACGCCCTAGATGACTAGCAAGACCTCCTCCATGTAGATCATAAACCAGCTTCTCCCTCAAGGAAGTTTTGGGATTACATAACTAATTTCCTTTTATAAGAAAGCCATCATGGATGTGAAAGTCAACATTAGTGTGTTTATTTAAACAGTTTTCCCATACTTCCTGAAAGTCTTCATCAGTGGTGTTGGACTCCGAACGTTTCTTAGAAGTTAAAACTATTAAATGAGAAATTGGTGATTAGTCATGAGTAAAGAACAAATGAATGAAAACTCTTGAATTAGAAATGATAGACAAGATTAAAGTAGTAAATGATAAGTGTGGATAGATTCATGTTTTTGCTTTGGTGTTTTTTGTAGATAAGAGATTATGAAATGGGACGTATTAAGGTGAAAGTCAGAAGTAAAATGAAATAAAAAATGAAGTTGAATATGTGTAGTAAGTTGATGATGAATGAAATATGAATTAGGTATGGATGATTATTAAGTTGAAATTAGGTATATATGAAGAAGTTATTAACTTGAGATGATTTTTGAACATGAATTGTTGATGTATATAGATATACATAGGTGAGATATTATGGAAAAGAAGATAGGAATTATGAATGATGAGACGTGGTTGAATGTGATGAGTCAAATGAGTTGAGATTTGACAGTTTAATGAAGTCACTTTAGTAGTTGAATGTTTATGCTCAGGACATCCCAAGTTTGTACAGTGCAAATTTCAAGTCTTCTATAGGGGCAAAATTCGTGTTTTGACTTCAGGAGAAAAATGTATTGATCTAGGCTAAATTAGACAAAGTTGTCTTCTAGAAAGTTGTATCTTATCTTTCTAGCTTTCCAACAATATATAGTATGAAATTTTTGGACATCTGAGTTTAAAGTTATGATCATTATAAATGGAGGTGCATTGTAGACTAAACATCTTCTAGTGCACTATAGACTGAAATATCTTCTGCTGCATTGTAGACTGAAACATCTTTTGGTGCACTGTAGACTGAAACATCTTCTGGTGCACTGTAGACTAAACATCTTCTGGTGCACTGTAAACTGAACATATTCTGGTGCACTGTAGACTGAATCGTCTACCCTATCATCTGGTCCAATTTTGACCTCTAGATGACAAAATCTATCTTCAAGGTCTAGAAGTCCTCTTTCAAATCGTCAAAAAAGACCTTGATCCAACATCTATAGAGAAAGTTATGTCAATTGTTCCAAAATAGGTCATAGACTGAAACCTTCCTTCTTATCTACTGTAGACTGAATCATCTACCCTATTGTCTGGTCCAATTTGACCCTCTAGATGATAGAATCTATCTTTAAGGTCTTCATGGAATTTGTAGAACTAGAAGTACTATTTCAAATTGTTCAAGCATGACCTTTATCTGATATCTCTAGAGAAAGTTATGCCAATTATTCCAAAATAGGTCATAGACTGAAACCTTCCTTCTTATCCAATGTAGAATGAAACCTTCCTTCTTATCCAATGTAGACTGAAACATCTACCCTGTTGTTTGGTCTAATTTTTACCCTTTAGATGTTAGAATCTATCTTCAAGGTCTTCATGAAAGTTATAGATATATAAGTCCTATTTCAAATCGTCTAAGAATGATCTTGATCTGATATCTGTAGAGAAAGTTATGCCAATTGTCCCAAATCGTCTGGCCTTTCATTTGGTTTCGTCTGACCTTTTGTTTGGGATCGTCTTACCCTATGGTTTGGTCCAATTTTAACCCTCTAGATAATGGAATCTCTCTTCAAGGAGTTCATAAAGTTGTATATCTATAAGTCCTCTTTTAAACCGTCTAAGAATGACTTTGATATGATATCTCTAGAGAAAGTTATGCCAATTGTCCCAAATCGTCTGGCTTTTTGTCTGGTTTCGTCTGACCTTTTATCTGGGATCATCTTACCCTATCATCTGGTCCAATTTTGACCCTTATATGACAGAATCTATCATCAAGGTCTTCATTAAAGTTGTTGATATATAAGTCTTCTTTCAAACCATCCAAGAAGGATCTTAATCTGATATCTATAGAGAAAGTTATACTAATTGTCCCGAGATAGGTTTAATATGATTGAGGACAAATCACTGTTTGATTTTTTCAGCCATAACTTTGTTATCCGACCTCCTAATGAGATACTTTTTATCTCTAAATAAACTAGAGACATAGAGCCACAAATTATCTGAAGGAATTGAATTTTTATTCAGTCTCTAAGACTTTCAAATTCTAGATGGAAGTTGAGTATAGTGTACTGTTTCAATTTAATAACAGTCCGAAAATGTTCGAGCTATAGCTTTTAGATTTCTGAACCAAATGGAATGATCTTGGTGTCATTAGAAACTTAAGACAACGGGGACTTTTTCTAGAAGAAAATGTTATCAAATTACTTCACCTTCCTTGTCAGAATATTCAAGAGTATTTTTGGTAAGACACTTAAGCATAAAAGACATAAGGCACAAATGGAAGGAAAAATTGGACATTTCTCAATCATTAAGGGCATAATTGGAAGAAGAAGAAGTGTTGTCTTGCATTTTAAGAAGGGCGAAGAACAAAAATTGAATAGGAAAAGAGAGAGTGTCATGAAGGAGAGAGAGAAATACGAAGAGAAGAAGAGAAGGAGAGAAAGAAGAGAAAACAAGCTAGGGTTTAATTTTTCTTAGTCTTCAAGAGAGATTTTGGAGTTGTTCAAGAAGGGAAAAAGGTAAAGGAAGAGAAGAGCTTCCCTTTGAGCTAAAGATCTCTTCATTTGGTGAAGAATGAAGGTAAGATCACTTGAATCTTTTGGAATTTTGGAAGGATTTTAGTTCATGGAGTTTAGAAATGCTTGGGTTTAAGTATCTTAGAATCAATTTTAGAGATTTTGCATTGTGGGATTTTCAATTGGATTCCTATTAAATGAGACTTGGTTTGTTTTAAAGAACCAAGAGAATCCTACCCAAGAGCAAGGGGAAAGACAACCTTGACTTGGATTTTTGCACATAAATGAGGTGGGTAATATATTTATGGTTATTGTGTAATATAAGCAAGTTTGTCTTATTAGTAAATATATGCTAAATTGCTTGAATTGAATGCTTGTGTATTGTATGTTAACTTGCTTGATAGTGAATTATTGTGATTGTTGAAAATACATTGTGATTTATGAATTATGATCAAGTTATGCCATTGAAACATATCATCACATTTTGTATGAATGAAAAGATGAGAAAGCATGATGAGCATGAAAAGTATGAATGTGTATGAAATGAGTTAAGCATTGAAATTTGATTGTGTTTGGGCAAGAGAGGAATGTTTCGTTAGTCACGTGCACTTTGACCCATAGCCTTCTCCCGGCTACCCGCTTGAGGCCACGAGATCCTGAGAATTTGGACTCGTTTTGTTCACATAGCAAACTTTGGTTTCTCTGTTTCATTCCATGGAACACTCGAGCCATTTATTTGTGCATTGCATAATTGAATTGCCAAGTATGAAGCAATTGAGTGTTTTGTGTTATGAGTTTTGAGCTAAATTGGTGAATGTTTAAATTGTTGGATACATATCTACATATACGTGTACATATGCTTGACTTTGGTCAATTGCCAATGGTTATGAATATATTAGCCACTGAGCTGTGTTGCTTACCCCACTATTCCCTCCTCAGGTGCAGAACAAGAAGGTTAGCAATCCTTGTAAGGCATCGGAAACTCCAAGGTATTAGAAACTTTTGTAATTAAGTTAGTTCAGAAACTTTTGGTATTTAGAATCATATTAAGCATAAGCATTCAATTGTATCATGTGTATTTTGTATTTTGTAATAAGCCAATGATGTGGCTTTTGATATATAAATAAAGTTTTTTTTCAAACTCTTTTGCTTTAGTAATGAAATGATAAATTGAAGTGGTTTCAGTTGTGTATGATCATAATTGACTTATTTGTTAAAATGGTTGAGTTGAAGAAATGAGATTGCTTTTGATGTTTGACTGGTGTCAGCACGCCACCTTTGTTGGATGATGGTTAATGAGAGTTCATGGAAATAACCCTATAGGATAATCCACTCACGTTTTATGCCTCTGAATGTTGGGCTCTAGAATCGGGGTTCAGCATTGTTTGGTATCAGAGCAAGAGTTGGACTCCAGAAAGACGAGGAAATGAAGATCGCGTTTTAGGGTTCCGAATGTTGGGGTTCGGAACCGAGGTCTAACAAGTGGCATACAAACTCTTCACAATTTTGAAACCCATAACCTCTTAACTCATGGTGAAAAGCTGGTTAGCACGCCTGCTTAATGCATCAGCCATTTTATTCTACGTGCTAACTTTATGCTTCAATATGAAGGTGAACTTCTCTAAGAACTAGGTACACCTAGCATCCATACCCTTATTAATTTTCTTCTGACTCTTTAAATATTTCAGGGCATCATGATCTGTATACAACAAAAATTCCTTACTGATTAGGTAGTGCTCCCATGTCTTTATTGCATGAACCACAGAGTAAAACTCTTGGTCATATGTAGACCACCTATACCTAGCATCACTGAGCTTTTTGCTGAAAATCGCTATGACTTCTTTTGTTAGGACAACACAACACCTATCCCCACACCACAAGCATTACATTCAACTTCAAACAGAGTCTGGAAGTTTGGTAGTGCTAAAACAGGAGCAGTGCATAGTTTTTCTTTCAACACAACAAAACTAGTCTCAGTTTCTCCTCCCCACTGAAATTTCCCTTTCTTCAGGCACTCTATAATTGGAGCTATAATGCTACTAAAGTTCTTTATAAATCGTCTATATAATGTAGCCAGTCCATGGAAACTCCTCACTTCTGTTATTGTTTTAGGGGTTGGCCACTCCAATATAGCTCGAACTTTCTCTTCATTAACTCTAATACCATATGCTCTAATGATATATCCAAGAAATAGCAGTATGTTTGTCATGAAACTGCACTTCTTCAGATTAACTTACAATTTATTCTTCTGCAGTGCTATCAAGAGTTCCCGCAAATAAGCTATATGCTCTTCCTCTGTCTGACTGTATATCAGAACATCATCAAAGTACACCACCATGAAGTTGTCAATAAACGGTTTCATTACTTGATTCATGAGCCTCATAAATATGCTAAAAGCATTGGATAATCCGAATGGCGTCACAAGCCACTCATACAACCCCATTTTTGTCTTGAAGACTGACTTTCACTCATCTCCAAGCCTGATTCGTATCTGATGGTATCCACTACGAAGGTCTATTTTTTAGAAGACTCGTGCGTCATGAACCACATCCAACATGTCATCCAGTTAGGGAATGGGAAACTTATACCCCATAGTAATTTTGTTTATGGCCCTGCTGTCCACACACATTATCTAACTTCCCTCTTTCTTGGGGGTTAGCAATGCTGGAACTGCACAAGGACTCGTGTTCTCTTGAATGTGCCCCTTACACAGTAATTCCTCCATTTGCTCTCTAAGAATTTCTGCCTCTTTTAGACTTATCTTGTACTAGGGTAAGTTTGGCAAAATGGCTCTAGGAACTAGATCAATGTGATGCTGAATATCCCTTATAGTTGGAAGCCCTATGGGTAATTCTTCACGCACAACGTCATTGAACTCCTCCAGTAACAACTTCACAACATCTGGAAGCTCTACTGTAGCTTGCCTCTTAATTAGAGAATGCACTTCTCTAGTCTCCTTTATTTCCTCTTCAAATTCGACCTCGAAAAGGACGCACGCTCCACTTCAGAAGCTTTGGGTTTAAAACTCCTATTCATTGGTTGCAAGTTATATTTCCTTTCGTTCTTCTGTAACTTGTATGTATTTTCTGTACCATCATCCTGTGTTGCAACATCAAACCACCAAGGTCTACCAAATAATAAGTGACAAACATCCATGTCTACCACGTCAAAATAAATTTCATCTTTATACTTGACAAACTCATTTATTCATATATATTTTCATATCAGTTGGATGGGTTTTGTCACTATAATTGGTCTTTAGGGAATTATTTGATTATTATTTAAATTATTGTGCCTTACATTTAATTTGTATTTATAGGGGCAAAAATTATCGTATTTTGGTTTAACTGTGATAAATTAATTTTGTTTGGACAATTGATGTTACTTTTTTTGTAATTTTTATTGTAAGGTACTTGAAAAAATTAGAGTTCAAAAAGATTAAATAGTGATCTAAGGCATTAAAACAACTTGAAAAGAGAAGCTTAAATGCAAGCTTCACTTGAAAAAACGAAGGGAGTGGAATGCGTTGGACAGCAGCAGAGGACAAAAGAAAATGACAACATTGGTCGAGTGCAGGTGCTGCGTGGTCTGATAAAGCAAGAGGAAACGAAAGCATCGTCTAGAAAAGGGAGAAGAAACGACAGCGTTGTGAGGGAGGCGTGAAGTTGTAAAGGTTTTGAAAGCACAGTAACCGTGGACCAAGAACTAAGCAATTAAATTGTCACATACTCACATCAGCTATAGTTGGATGGGTGGCTGCATGGTTTTGCATGGTTAGCGCAAGTTAGGAGGCGTACGTTGCAAGTTGTAGGCGTGAGTTGTTGAAAGCAATAGGCGGCACGAGTGAGAGGGAGCAGAAAAACAAAATAGAACGCAGAAGTGGAGACAGCAGCGAGTTGTGCGGCGTGCGTTGGTCTGGAGGCGAGAAGAAACCAAAAAAAAGAACGCATATGTGAAAAGAAAAAGATCTAACCCATCAATCCCATCTTCCTTGGCTGATCATCGGAGTTCAATATTGACAACGTTTTTCATGAGTTGTTATGGCTAGTTCATCCTAATCCTCTGATTCAATGGCAATGACTGGAGCTTGGGTTTTCATTCTACCCATTTAATTATTTAGAAATTTTTAGGTCTTAGGATAACTATTTAATTATTTGGAGTTACGTATGAATTATATATTTGAATTGGAAGATTTATGTGGCTAAGTTATTGTTTAGCAATTAATATTGTGCTAAATTTGGTTCAATTTCATTACTTTGTTTTGGGTCAAGACTTGGAGAATTTAGTCAATGTTTGGTATTTATTCAAGGTGGCTTAAATAACTGAATTGTTATATCGATTGTTGGTATTAATTTTGTTTTCTTAATTGTTGAGTAAAAATTGAGTATCGTTTTTAGTATCTTAGTTCTATTTTACTATTCTAGTAGTTGTTAGTAGATTGAGATTTTGAAAAATATTTTTGTAACAATTCGAGGTGGCTTGATTATTGGATTAAAAGCTCGATTATAACTCTTGGTTCATTTGTTTTAACTCTAACATCTGTTTAAGTGATGAATGCATGTGCTATTGAATTGGAGGTTTACGTTTATCATTGTTAATTACTTGTGTTTTTCTTCTTATTCTATTCGCTCATTACCATTTCATATCACTCATTTTAATTTTTAAAATACCAAAAAACAAGTCCTTAGTGTTTATTTTAATTCATTGCAAATTTTAGTGGTAATTGATCAAATCAAATCCCATTCTATAATTTAGGTTGCATTGCATTTAGTTACTTAAGAAATTATTTTCAATTTTTTTGATTTCTTAATGAGAATGACCCGAGGTTACACTATATACAATTCTTGGTTAAATTTTGAAGTAACCCCAAGGTGACATTAGATTTAAGGTTATTTCAAGTGACGCCGTTGCCGAGAAACTAAGAAATTGGTTCATAGTAACTAAGTGTCAAGTAACGTTTGACTGGGATTTTTGTGTTGAGCCTCATACTTGCATTGGTATTGTATAGTCCATTTTCATTTGCATTTTACATTTTCTTGGCTAGATAAAAATTTTGGGTTGCTTTTTTATGCATATTGGTGCAATTTTTGACATTCTTTGATTACTTGTGTATGCTACATGTTTTCACACTTTCATACACTATAAAGTGTATCGTCATCCATACTCATACATTCATACACACACACACATATGCAATCATCATATTCTTCCCTTTTTTAACTTGAATCTTGTTGTGTAAGTCAGTTTTGCACCTCATTCTTTTTGTTACTGTTTATGCCTAGGAGTAATAAGGCTTTACCCCTGAATCCTTTAAATCTTGAACTTGAGAGGTTGGTGAAAAAGATTAGAAGAGAGAGAGGAGAATAGAGAGGGCAAATCAAGTTCTTATTGAGGAGGAGCATATTTCATAAGAGTCAAGTTTGTCATCTAATGAACAAGAACCTAGTGAGAGAGCTACCTCTAGTGAGCACTTGTCTGCTAGTGATTTTGAATTAGAGCACAATATCATGGATGGTAATAATGGACATAATGGGCCTAATGGGAACAACAAACACGGTGAGAACAACCTAGGGAATAACAGTGAGGATAATAGAAGCATGAGGGAGATTAATAATTCCAATGTTGATTATGACCCTTATGGCTTTTATACTGATGATGTGAACTTTGAAATTAAAGGAGCATTAATTTCTTCCTTACCTAGA